>JAZKJV010000824.1:0-251406 GCA_037367405.1 Ottelia alismoides | reverse complement strand
TAGCTCAATCAGAAAACCGTCCTCAATAATGGTCTTGAGCATCCTCCCGCACCCTTACTGGGAGAACCCTAGCAGATTAGAACCGACCTCAGCAACACCAATCCTCCTCCCCGAGGAAGACAAATAGATTTCCAACTCGTCAGCCTTACCACTCTGTCATATGCATCCTTCCAACCAGTGGCACACCAAGATACCATAAAGGGAGGTCCCTACGAGGGGACCTCAACCAACCCATACAACGCCTAACCTCCTCCCTCCTCAAGACCGAAGCACACAAACTCCAATGTATCCCTGTTGAGCCTCAAGAACAGGAACCTCACCGAAAATGTCCACAACCATAGACAAACCCAATGCAACTCTCTGAACCTCCTTCCGTAAATAAGATGGTGTCATCTGCATAATGAAGAATAGAAACCGCAATCTCCTCCTTATTGTAGCCATTACACAACCCACCGACACCGCTTGATCCACCATAATTGATAAAGCATATGCCACAAAAACAAAGAGCAGTGGGCATGCTGAAACCCTAATGCACTCCTCATTATGGCTGGAAGAGGCCCCCTTTCGGTTGATCATTCACAAGGATCGCACAAGAGACAATCGTAATATACCTCTTTATACATGTTATCCACCGATCCGGAAAACCTCTCCTAAATAAAGAAGCCCGCAAAAAACGTCAATCCACACTATCATAAGCTTTCGAAAAATCAACCTTCCAAACCACTCCCTTTGTTATCCTCCTCTTCCAATCAGCCATGAACTCAAATGCTAGAACGACACTATCCATTAGCTTCCTAACAGGTAGAAAGGCACTTTGAGCCGAAGAGATGAGCACATTCAACCTCCTCCTAATCGATTAGCCAACCACTTCACCAGAATCACCACAATCAAGTAGATCGCATTGGAAAGTGCAATTGATAGTAGTCTTTCCACCTAGTGGCCACTTTGGTAGCAAAAAAAATCAACGATCAATTGAGGTGATCAAATCCAGACCAGAGTTTCCCTCAACGAACTCAGCAACCAACTCCATTACATCCCCCGCGAACAGATCCCAAAACTTTCCAGAAAGATAAAAAAGGGAAACCACTCGGTCCAGGACAATTGTCCGGATTTAGCGCAAACACCGCCTCACGAACCTCCAGCAACTCGAACAGCTTCATCACAACTCCGCATCCATATCCACAATGCATTTCACCACCATACCCAACCATTTGGATCCGCAACGAGGAGTACACCAACTCATATTCTTGAAGTATCCGTCACCGCCCTTGCATCCCCCCCCCATGAATTCTTTTCACTCAACGTCAATATAGTGAATCAAATTCCTCCTCCTTCCGCTAGTCATCACATGAAAAAAATCTGGTGTTTGCATCCCCCTCCTTCAACCACTTCTCGTCCAACTATCTCTTCTTATCCTCATCCTCCAAACTCTTTTGTACCACCCCGTGGTTCTCAAGTTCCTCAAGCTCTAGCTCCCTACAATCCTCCAACAAGTCCAACCTCACCATCTCTTCATGCGCCTGAATACTCGGATGCTCTCGCACAATGCGAGACTCCTTCCTGAATCCGACCAACATCTGTCCCGATTCCTTCAGCTTCAGAAAAAGTCTCACTGTAGCTGAACCATCCATGGTCAAGGTGATGCCACCATATACACGAAATCCCTCCTCCAGCATCCAAGTAGGCTCGAATTTGAAATAAGAGGGTACACCTTTGTCGTTGAAGGTGTCAAAACACAAGTTTGTGTGATCAGACCCATTGACGAAACTGCTTCAGCATGCCTTGTAATTAATGATCTTAATTGATGATGTTGAAGTTGTTGTAGCCGAGCCATCTAGGAATCGTAAAAAATGATCACAACAGGAAATAATATAGAGAATCAAGTCTCAATGCAACCAAGATTATTTATTTTACATTGGGTAAGTCCCAAGGTCGAACTCAGGAGAGGTAATATGAGGATTTAAAATTAATCCTCAAATAATTCAGAAATTAGATTTTTCACAAGAAAGAATATTTTCGATGTTTTGGTATTTTTTAGTTTTATGTGTTTTTAAATTAAAAGATGTAATTAACGCTAAGAGAAATATGATGATATTTCAAAGTAATTTTAATGCAGGAAAATTAATGCTATGTTGTCTGGGACAAGAAATAAATAAATGCAATATTTATTGATTTTCAAATGATGCAACAATGATAAGATGCAAATGCAAGTAGGGCAGCATGATGATGACAAGTGCAGGTCAAGCAAACAAATGCACGAGAAGGCAATCAGCAAGCCAAGTCAAATCAATGAAATCCGCATAGTCCTCCCCCTCAATTTATTTCATAAATAATATGTCAATTAATATCAAATTAATTTTATTAATAAATCCCCCAAATCAATACACAAATTATTGAGCAATCGCATCGAAGATCAAGAATAATTGTGCGCAAAATTAACCAATAAATTCCTTAATTTAATTTATGCTCAAATATGTCTCAAACCAATTACTTTTTGTTCTAAAATGACAGATAGTGATCTAAGGTTTAAAACGACACCAAGAACATAAAATCCCGATACCAAATGTGCAAGATACTCTCCAATGAAGATCTGAGGACTTAATTATGAGAAAAATAATTAAAATAATCGTAATGCAAACCTTCGCAAGGCTTTTCTGCAAATTCCCATAGCCGGAGGGCTTCCTTCGCAAATTACCCCTAGGCGAGAGAACACTTGAAATTCTGGAGATCCACAAGTGTGTCAATACAAATTGCCTTAGGTCACACACGTGGCGTGCGTGATTGGGCTCGTTGTAATTCCGAAAACATGTGGGGTAGAATGTAAAACTCCCCACGCACATGTGAGTGCACAGGGTGGACCTGACCACTTCGGACAGTGGAGCTCCATGCGTCGTCTTCAGGTTGCTTCGATGTTATCCGAAGCACGTGGCTCAGATGGCAGGCCTGGGAAGAATCTGGCGCGTTCAATGGAACGCTTGATCAACGGTTCTGATTTGGGGTGCTTCAACGGCTGAGATTGTTCAAGTTCTTGATCTTGCAGTTGCTAGAGTTCTGAACCTGGGGATCCTACTTCGTCGAGTCTTGGATGGATCGTTCTTCATCGACTTGCTGCTCGATGAGCGGCCACTTGTGCTGCGGTGAGGAGCTCCGATGGTCGATGGTGGTGCTCCAGCAAAGAATACCTGCATAGGATGGTGGCTTAAGCCTTGAAGCTTGGCCTTGGCGTTATGTAACAGAGGAAAGGAGTGGGTGGTCGGGGCTCCTTGGTGAAGGACATGGAGCGATGGACTAGAAGGTGGCGAGAGATAGAGAAGCAGCGAGGGGTTGCAGAAGATGAGGTGGTGTTGCGAGAAGGTGGTCGTTCGTTGATGATCGAGGAAGAGGATGAACGCTAGGAATTCGAGGAAAAGAAGAAGAAAGAAGAGAGAAGAGAGGGGGAAGAAGTAAATGAAGAAGAGAAGGGAAGAGGTATACCTGGAAATGAGTGATTCCTGGAGGTGGAGAAGTGAGGGTCCTCTCCAATGATGGCTCGGTCGTCGAGGCGCGAGAGCTTGACTGGTCCTCTGGTGGAGTCAGCAGCACAGAAGAGAATCTCTGCGGATTGCGTTTGGAGGAAGGTGTCGTCGAAGGGGAATCCCACTCACCAAGTCGGACCAATGCTCTTTCTCCCTTCGCTACTCGACAGTGGTGGATTCGGTGGATACCCGTAATCAGAGGCATCGATGGGGTTTTATAGAAGGGATCATTAGAAGCTTACGAAGGACACTGATGGTTAGAAGGGATAATGGAGGGGGTCAACGGCTACGTGTGGTGGTTGGGTTCCAATATCAGGAGGAAAGAGAGAGACTCGTAGGCCGCTGGATTTAGGATGATGTAGATGAAGAGGGGATTGGGTTTGTTGGAAGGGCTAACGAAGGAGAAAGGGACAGAATCGGGAGGATAAGGGAGATGAAGAAAATAGGAAATGATGGAGGGGGTTTCAATCGTTGGAAGTTATTGGAGGATGATGGGGATGGGTTAGTTGCAGAAGATAACGGAGGTTAGGGAATAGGGGATAAGGGCGTCGGGTTTCTAGGTTGTTAGGTTGCGGATGAACGTTAGAGAAACGTAGGGGTTCGAGCTCCTAGAGGGAATGATGGAGCTTGACCGGAGATCGGAGAGCAGGAGAAATGGTGATGTGCCGAATATGGACGAAGAAGAGGGGAGGAGATGGTGGTTTGGCAGAGCTGACGAGCAGAGGAAAGGAAAGATACATGCTTCGCATGTCAGAAAGAGGGCACATGCTAGGCGCGTGGACGGGGGTTAGACTAGTAGGATCTATACAGATGGATCTGGCATAATCCAACGGTCGTAATGGGGACGGAAAGAGGCTAGGCGGGGAAAATCAAGAGTCGTTGGATCAATTTGATCCAATGGCCAGAAGATGAGGCATAAGAGGACAAGGTGGTGGTTGACCAGGGCGCCTTAGGTGGACCAGTAGGAAACAGACACGTAGCTAGATGTTGAGCAAGCTTTGACCGGTGCAATATAAATGCATAAATAAATAGATAAAAAATAGCAAACGTCCTCAAATAAAAAATTGCATTAAATGAAAGATGTGGGTCTAACTGAAAGCTATGTTCATGAAGGACTCGAGTGTAAATGAAATGATCTGTGCAAGATGCGATTCCTTTGGTGATATTTTATGTACATAAAATATCATTTTTTTAGTTTTGTACTTTTTATTTGATTTTTCATGATTGATTAAAGTATGTAAAAATCAAACAAGATGTAAATTAATGCAATGGACACATGTCATTTTTTATTTTTCTGGTTTGAATTCATGTCAGAATAATTTTGGGAATTGAGATATATACATATGGGTTAAGTTAGTAAGCTCAAGTCAGGACATATATTTTAAATAATTTTATTTGATTATTAAAACACTAAATAAAATAAAGAAATGAAAAAAAAAAGATAATCAAAATGAGTGAAATATGCACATGAAATGATAAATCAAAATCAGGAAAAATGTGCAATGCACAGTTAGGTCCCAAAACCCAATTTTCACAAACAAACTCTGATTCTTTTGAATTTGGTCTTGATTTGTAGACAATTGAATGTACATTAATCCAATAGTGAGTAGCGTATATTTGGACATTGTATGAGAGAAAAATCAGTGTTTGCGACTTTTTGTCCTGAAATTAAGATTTGGGATTATTTTGAATATGTACAAGTTAGTATTTTTTAGGATTTTCATTAATTAGGGTTAGTGATATGTACACACTAAAGTTGGTTTCATGTCATTGGAGTTAGCATAAATTAATTAAAAATGCTTCAAATAGGTGACAATATGCATATGAATATAAATGCATAAGTGAATGCTAATTTACGCAAATTAATTACAAGTGCATGAAAGTTAATTTTATGATATTAGCAAATGGATGCACCTAGTTTCTCAGGACGAAGTTCTATTTTCAGCTAATTAGAGTGATGAATCACATATTCATCAACCGTGACGGGGGGAGAGAGAGAGAGGTAACACATGCCAGGCTAAACATCTTCGAAGTCTAGATCAAAAGAAGGAAACGATCAAGCCGTGATCTAGATGAAGAACTCCTCCAAGTGTATTTGCAATTATCCGCATCCAAAACCTCCAAACCAAGTTCCTCCACCACCTCGGCAGACAATCCAGAGTCAAGATCCGGTGTACCTCTCTCGTCTGACCTATTTTCCAACGATAGCGTGACATTGAAATCACCACTCACAATCCAAGTCAACTCTAGGAAATTGCTCCACACCTCTCGCAAATCTGCCCATAAGACAGTATTTTGTGAGTTACCCGTAGCGCCATAGACCAACGTCACAAGTAGTCGTGATCGATCCCTCTTGCTAACCAATACAACCGACACCGAATGCACCGAAACTACCTCATCTACCAGTTTAAACATGTCATCATTCCAGGCCACCACAATCCCCCTAGCACTACCAACTGCAGGTGCGGCCTTGAATTTTATGAGATGAGGCCCAGAGGTTGAGCTCCACCGCATTGAATCCCAAGTCAATCTTCATTTCCTATAAGCATGCCAAATCCACACTCCAAAATGCGAGCATAGAACCAACCGCCGTCCTTTTTTCTGTACTACATGGAACTACTCATTTTTCATTACTTTACCCCGATGAGACGTCTTTTTCCTTACCTTTATATATTTTTGTATGCACAACTTTTGTTCACAATTTTCATACTGTAGATAAATTATAAGCTAATGGATTTTTCTTGGGTACATTCGAACCTAAAAGGGGTATAGATGCTATGATCCCTTTTTTGAGACCAAAAAGGGGGAAACACTCTATGGTATCCATCCCAGATTTATTAAATTAAGAAAGAGGAAATATACATGCTTACCTTACAGGCAAGGTTCGAAATCTCGATTTCGATTTCATTTCAATCCCCTTCGAAACCGAAATTTCAGTGAAATTTCGAAAAATTTTGACCATTTCGGTGGAAATGTCGAAAATGACTCAAAAAAGCCATTTTTCGATTATTTTTGGCAAATTAAGATCTTCCAAGTTATTACAACAATAAATAGCTTACAAATACACATTTATATCACACATATTGCTTATATATGCTCCTTATATCGCATATATCGATCATATCGGCCAAATCGATGTTAATGTTGATTCTTGACTGGTACATACTAGAAATTAATATCATCCCATTCAAGATCTTAAAACAACAACACCTTACAAAAGCACACTTATATCACACACATCTCTCATTCGTGTGCCTTATATCACACCATATCGGGCATATCAGACATATTGTTGAGCTGAATGATAGATACTGGAAATGGAAATCAAAATAACTAAGTTACCAACACTTAGAAAACATCCTTTATTAATAAAAATAGACGAGCATTTTTTATTCTAAAATGTAGATAATAATTAATTAAAAATATTTTGTTCATAGAAATAACCGTCACAGAAAAAAATTGGAATGAATTACAGGATTAATTAAATACTTACAATAAAGATGTGTCTATTTAGGAAGATAAATGGCAAACGAATGAAATGAACAAGCTGTATCAAATATATAGAAGCTAAAGAGCTTTTTCATCTCCATTGCTTAAAACCAAAGGGGAGGAAGCTCCCCAAGTTGAATAATCGATGTATGTACCCTCATGTCGCACCATACCCTGTATTCATGAATTTCCACCGAAATGGGGTCGATATGTCGAAATATCACTGAAATTTCGGTCGAAATCCAGAAAATTTTGTACTGAAACCCATGAATTTCAACCGAAATGGGTCGATATGTTGAAATATCACCGAAATTTCGATCGAAATATGGGAAATCGACCATGACCTCTTGAAATCGAAATTTCGGAAAAATTTCCCCGAATTTCGTGAAATTTAAATCGTTGCTTACAGGTTCCAAGACTCAAGGAGAGTCCCAACATGAAAGATTATATTTTGAATATAAAATCGTTGAGAAGCAAAAATAACCATGTTTCTTGTTAACCAAATTGTCCACAAGACATCTAAAGGTACTAGCAACTCATTGAGTGGAAGAGTCTTTGCAGCAAAAAATGAATCCCAAAAGGCTTCATCAGTCATGTTCACCCAATGAAGTTGGAGATCCCGTCAGAACGGCTTAACTTTCAAACATGTAAAAAACAAATGATTGATGCTATGACCCTGTAGGGCATTCTTACTGTCTCTGATGATGTCACATTTTTCGAGCAGACTAGTTTCTTTATATAATCCATCAATGACATACCTTTCGAGTTACTACCACCGCCTATTGTCTATAAAAGAAAGAATGTCAGTAATAATAAATATGCTCCAACACATATTCCTTTTTTACAAGAAGTACCTTTGAATGTCCCTCCCACTGCTCATTTGGATGCTCTACCGGATTTCACGATAGCTCTGCGACGAACTAAGAGGCAATGTACTTTTCATCATATCTCCTCTTTTACTTCCAGTAGTTTTTCAAGTGGTGATAGACAGTTTACTAACTGATGCCATGGTAGCGATCACTGTTTTGTATGATCGTAATGATGCGATGCAGGACCATGGTTGGAAGATGGCCATAGACGAGGAGATCGATGCTCTTATATCCAGAGGGATATGAGATCTAGTGCCTCGCCAATGGGGGGTGAAACCGGTTGCATGTCGACGGTCTACACGACTAAATAGTCTTATGATGGAGCAATTGACAGATTGAAAGCACGATTGGTGGCCAAGGAAGTCACTTAACCATATGGCGTAGATTATTTTAAAACTTTCTCACCGGTGGCCATATTGGGCTCTGTTCGCACTATCCTCTCTATTACAATAAAAAACAATGGGTCTACATTCCAACTTGATGTGAAGAATACCTTCCTCCATGGTGACCTTGAGGAAGAGGTTTATATGATGCATCCACCTGGGTACTCAGTCGATGGAGAATGTGTATGTTGACTTCGCAAGGCTATTTATAGCATGAATCAAAGTCCGTAAGCTTGGATTGATAAACTCGCTACTGAGATTGACTCTCTTGAATTCCAGAGGATGACATCAAATTTTGTGAGATGATGGGCCACTGGGATTGTGATATTGGTCGTTTATGTTGATGATATGGTAGTAACTGGTGATGAAAAAACACGAATTACAGAGACTAACGCCTTCCTTCAAAATGTGGTTGTCACCAAAGACCTTGGTCAGATATGCTACTTGGGTATATAGGCTAACCGAACAACAGAAGGGCTACATATGTCACAGAAGAAATATTGCATGGACATTCTTACAGAGACAGGTTTACTCGGATGCAAACCATTGGGCATTTTGACAGAGTCACGGAAGCACACCTCTTCTCCAGATCTTGGGTTTGAGGATCCTACTCGATACAGAAGCCTATTAGGTAAACTACTTTACCTCGCTGTCACTAGGCCTGATATATCATATGTTGTCAGTAGGGCAAGCAAACGCATGAACAGATCATTCTATAGTTAGTGGCAGGAAGTTCCCACGATACTTCGTTATCTAAAGAGGTCCCTTGGATGTGATCTTTTCTACAAAGCCAATGGTCACACCAATAGTACTGCTATTGATGCAACTATGCTAGCTCTCCCGAGGACAGATGATCCACCACCATATATATCGTGTTTGTTGGAGGAAATATGATTACCTGGCGTAGCAAGAAGTAGACCATTGTATCTAGGTCAAGTGTTGAAGTAGAATATAGAGTAATGGCTCAAGCCACATGCGAGATTACTCTGCACAAAGATCAATTTCTTGACATAAATTGATCTTCCTGCAGCTACCCATATGCTTTTGCATTGTGATAATAAATCTACCACATATATTGCTACCAATTATGTCTTTCATGAAAGAACCAAACATATTGAAGTTGAGTGCCATTTCATGCGTGATGTACACCAAGGGAAGATTTGCACTCCACATGTGTCTACCGACCTCCAGCTAGCCAACATTCTCACAAAGGCACTACCCAAGAGACGTGCATCTAAACTTATTTCAAAGTTGGGCATGATCAACAAATGTGCTCCAACTTGAGGGGGAGTGTTAGAATTATTTTTAGAGTCATTTTATTTTATTTCGCACTCCCTCGAGGATACCATTGTAATTCTTCTATTTTGCTCCTTAGGGTTTCATGCTATATAAGACCCCCTAGAACTTGTGGAATAAACAATTTATTCTCTCATTCTTCTCTGCAGTCTACAAAATGAGCTAATGGTGGTCAAATAGATTAACTTTGACGGGAAGTTGGTGAATGAATAAAAAGCCCGAGGATGGTTCTTAGAGGTTAGTAATGATATGAAATGTGATGTGTTTCCTAAACTGTACTATATCATAGCTAAAATTTACAGCTTGTAAATTTAGACATTTTCATTTCTACAATTCCTTTACTGTTTTCTTTATACAAATTGCATTATTCGATGTTTCAGCTTCTACTATTTTTCACTTTTTCCTGTGTTTGAACTGAAATTTGCGGTCTTTTTAACGACTCATCCAAAATGTTCATATTACTTCACACTATAGAGGTGAAATGATATTGAAAATTAAAACATAACAATAATAAACATCAGCTTCAAGTATATTACAAGATAAGTCTCTACTGAAACGGTAATTATATCAGATAAATCAAAGGGCTTGGTTTTGGTTAAATATTTGTTTACATATGTCGAATTTTACGAAGACAACATATTGGTCCACGCTAGCATATATGAACCTTGATAACTGAAATCATTATAACAATCACGACAGACTGCTGGCTTTGTGCAGTCATTAATTCCCTTAAAAAGGATAATTAGTTTAAAGAGCTAAATCTATACTTTCCCAAAAAACAACACTCACCAACAGAATTCTTAAAATAACGATCAAGCATTTTTTTCCACTCTCAATGTAAATATTTGTAATCATCGAAGTTTACAATAATGACCACGCATTTTTCCACTCTCGATGTAAACATTTGTAATCGTCAAAGTTTACAATAACAACCAAGCCTTTTGTCCATTCTAAATGGGTTCGGCTATAAGGTTCACTGCTTCCAAACAGATAAAATATGGTCATAACATGCTTAAACAACAATAACAAAGTTTTTCCCACAATTAAGTCAGGTCATCTACATGGATTCTTTGCCTCCATTCCCACAAAGTAGTATATAAGCTAGAAGAAGGGGCCAGGCTCCTGGTAGAGCATAGGAGACGGTTAGGATAACGAACTTGAAATACGGAGCGCGAGCGGCCAACGAGTGAGTGGTTTGTGGCAAATAGCACCCAGGGGGATGGCATTCCTCTCTGCGGCTGGCACTCGAGGAACCACGAGGCACTCCATACAGAGAAAGCAATGTCTTGTAAAAGTCGGTCGACTAGTCCATACAAAGCAAGCGACGTCTTGTAAAAGTAGACTGACTAGACCGAATAGTCGGCCCGATTAGTCGAGTCAGGGGGGTAGCCGACTCGACTAGGCTTAGTCATCCATTAGTCGTTCAACCTGACTAATAGGGCTGACTAATCGACCGACTTTTATATCAAGTTTTTCTATTTTTTTTAGTTTTTTGCCTTTTTTTAAAAGAAAACTTATACTAATATGCTTATTGTTATATCTAAAGTCAAATACTTCTTTTGTTTCATTATGATTAGTATAGAAAATGTGTAAATCTATGTTAATATATAAGAATATATATAATGATTTATATATTTAAAATAATTAAAAATCAAAACCAACTAATGGTCGACTAAATCCGATTAGTTGCCTGATTGCCGATTAATCCTTAATCAGTGACTCCGCCGACCGAGTACCAACTACCGCTTTCTGCAACCTTGTGATATATGACAAATGTCCATTTAATGCAACCAAATAATGTTGCCAAGACTAGTGTACAAGCTGTTAAAGAAAAAACAATGGGACTGCAAATCAGCAAAGCATCCAGAAAGATTGGTGTCTAAATCATTGCATGAACCAAAAGTTCGGTTCATTGACCTGCTGAAATTATAAAAAGTTCTTATCCGTTTCATCCAACATAATTTCAACCATGATGAACTGGGTTCAACTAAGTCCGTTGTTGAATTGAATGAAACAGGCTTAAACTGGAAAAATAAATCCGTCAAAAAAATTTACCGAAGTACTTTGTCATATCATACTCAAACATTCATCAAAATGGAAAAAGAACTTGGACTGAAAAAAGGCTCCAATTAACATGGAATAAATAGACTAATGTTATGAAAATGCCATATATAAATTCTGAAAAGAGATTCTATTTGGCTAAGGGTCAGAGCAAACAATCTTTGTAGAGTATTTCTATGTTGTCATGTACCTTTTGGTTATTTTATTTCTTTATGTCTATCTTATATAATTTACTCATAGGTCTCTCCTCTATATAAGAGAGCTTAGGGTTTCCAAGAATAAACATCTTCTTCTACTATTTTTTCCAACATGGCATCAGAATGGCAGTCTTAGACCGGAGCTCGGGTATCCAAAACCCTAACCCCACCTTCCCCCCCCCTTCCGAACCGCTGTCGCCGTCCCTCACGTGCCAGTGTCACCGCTGCATGCGGCCCCCGCCAGCACGCCACCTCTGCCAGTGCACCCCCCGCCTGCGCGCCACCTGCCAGTGTGCCATCCACCCGTACGCAACCCCCTACACACTACCCACATGCCGCAGCTCCACACGCCGACGTCGATCCCTTTGTTTGGTTGATGGATTCGAGTGTATAAGTCTATATATGCATCCCAATCCACCCATGTTTGCTTAGACATTCACTTTTTGGTCTTCACAACCTTAGTCTTCTACCTCCAGTGATGCGTCTGAAAACAAAGTAGATGTACCTGCCACAGGCGCTTTCAGAGGTCCAACACCTATTTTCAAAATGGATGGGACAAATTATGAGCTATGGTCTATGCAATTCATGAGCCTTACAAAGTCAAATGGTAAGAAATGCATTCTTACCGAGGAGGAGCCGGTGGAGAAGACTGGGATAAATGCCTTGTGGGAGGCGGACGACGCCTATGTCAAAGTTTGGCTCTCTGGTACATTGACAATTGAGATCGCCAATGACGTATTACATGAGCCTATTGCTAAGGTGATGTAGGATATCCTCGCAGCAACATATTCTCAAGTGAGGAATGAGACGAAGATCCTCCAACTCCAGCATGATATATTCACTATCAAGCATAATGGATGGCCCCTGCATTCGTTCTATACATCCTTGAAAGGGATATTTGAGAAGCTACACAGTTTCATGCCTCTCACTGCCACCCCTGAGTAGTAGAAGACATATAGGAATGCTATCATGGTTGGTTATTCCTAATTGCTCTTGATCTTGAATATGATGATGCACGCTCCCAGATCCTCGTAGATGCTACAATTCCCCCTATGGAGGAAGCTTTCTGCAGGATTAATAGGATTATTGTTCCGTCCACTATGAGTGGCCAGACTTTTTTGGCGATGGCAGCCTCCCGAGGCAGAGGAGGCTCGTCTCCTTTCCGTGGATGTGGACCCCGTGGTAGATGGGGTCGAATCCGTCAGTCCTGCATGTTTTATCATCATCTTTTCCATTCAAAGGATATATGTTATACCAAGCATGGTTTTCTTCCATCGACCTGAGTAGCGGAACAGGTTGAGTCTCCAACAGTTCCTACCTTGGATCAGCGGTTTGATGACTTCGTGGCCAGACTGAGGGATATTATGCCTCCTTCTGCTTCACCATCTCCAGGAGGTCATTCAGATGTGGCAGCTTCTGCTTCTGCTAGTACTTCTGCTACAACCAGCACCTCAGGTACTTATGCTTTTACATCTTGTCATGGATCTGAGATCACAGAGTGGGTTATGGACCCCGGTGCGACACATCATTTATGTGGAGACAGACAACAACTTGCATCCTATAGACAGGTTCCTCCAGGGAGAACAGTTGTAATAGCAGATGGGACTCATTCCCCAATCACAAGACAGGGGGGTCACTTTGAGCCCTCGATGTGTTTGCAGAATGTAATACATGCTCATGATTTTTCTATGAATTTGCTTTCTGTTAATCAGCATATAAAGGATTTGCATTACCGAGCTATTTTTAACCCATCGTCTTTTGTTTTTCAGGGCATTCTTACGGGCAGAGTGATTGGGTGTAATTGTGAACAGGGTGGCCTTTATCACCTGGTTCGGACTCCCAATGCAGGCGTATCTTCTCATTCATCGGGAACAGTCTCTCCATTCACTTGGCACCTTCAATTTGGTCATCTACCTCTTCAGAAGATGTGTCACATGTTGTCGTCGATTTCAGTTGGTTCTTCCTTCCAATGTGAAGCATGTTAGTTGGGAAAGCATCATCGACGAGCTTTTCCTAGTGGTCAGAGTCAGAGCAGTAGCTCCATTTTAAGTTATTTCATGTTGACATTTGGGGTCCAAGTCGTGTCCTTGATCACCAGGGACACAAGTTTTATCTTATGGCTATGGATGATTTTCCTCGATTGTCATGGTGTTTCTTTTGAAAAATAAGTCCGAAGCAGGGGATGTGATCAAAACTTTTATTAATAAAGTGCAGAATGTTTTCTCTGCCTCTGTGGAATTTGTGCGAAGTAATAATGCTTTGGAATTATGTACTCGTGTTATATCTCATTTTCTTTCATCTCATGGGATTATTCATCAAAAGTCTTGTGCTTACTCTTCCCAGCAAAATGGTGTTGCTGAGAGAAAGTATTGTCATCTACTTGATATTACTCAAACTCTTCTCATTCAGAGTCGTATCCCACACTCGTTTTGGGGTGATGTGATTCTTACGACATACTATTTGACGAATCGCATGCCATCGTCTGTCTTGGGTGAGAAAATTCCTCTTTATAGCTTTCCCTGAGAAGGAGCTATTCTCACTCACTCCTCGTGTGTTCGGCTCTGTTGCTTTTGTTCACCAGTTGATTCCAGGTCTTAATAAGCTCTCTCCTAGAGCTGTCAAATGTGTGTTTGTTTGGTACTCCAGGATCCAGAAAGGATATCGATGTTATGATCTTTTACGTAGAAATACTCACTGTTGTAAAAGCCGGTCGACTAGGCCGATTAGTCGGCCCGACTAGTCGAGTTGGTGGGGTAGCCGACTCGACTAGGCCTAGTCGGTCCTTAGTTGTTTAACCCGACTAATCCGACCGACTAGTCCGCCTAGTCGCCCGACTATAAGGCCGACTTTTACATAGAGATTTTTTAATTTTTTGGTTTTTTTATTTTTTAAAAGCAAACTTATTCTAATATGTTTAATGTTATATTTAAAGATAATTACTTCTTTTATTTCATTATGATAGTATAGAAAATATACAAATCAATACAAATACATAAGAATATGTGTATAAAAATTGATTTATATATTTAATATAAATAAAAAATTCCAAGCCGACTAATAAACGACTAAATCCGATTAGTCTCTCGATTGCCTATTAATCCTTAGTCAGTGACCCTACCGACCGAGTACCGACTACCGCTTTCTGCAACCTTGGAAATACTATATCAGTGCTAATATCACATTTTTCGAGTTTGTGATGTATTTCTCTCCTACATGTGACAGGTTGGCTTCATCAAACTCAGATGATGAGGTTTACTGCCACCACCTCCTACGAGTCATTCACCACATCCTCCTGTGCTTGTAGTTCCACCACCGCCACCAACTCCTCCACCCCCTCCTATTAGCCAATCGCATGTGCCCATCGTTCCATAATTACCTAAGTTCTATACCTATCGGATTGCTTCTGCTCATGGTCAGCGCCCGTCATCCAATATGCAAAAGGTTTATTTTGATAACATGGTTTCTAACGATGGGTCTGGAGATATATTTGTGCAGGAATCATTGCAGAAGTACAGCGTACTGACGGAGGAGGTTCTCAATGACCTGGATATATCTATTGTAGTTCGCAAGCAGAAGCGATCTTGTGCTTCTTACCCCCTTTCTTCTCAGGTCTCATTTCATCGTCTAACAAGGGACTTTCGGATATGTGTAGTAGCTCTATCTGCCGTGAAAATTCCACGGAATTATCAAGAGGCATTGAAGAATAGCTGTTGTCATTTGACTATGGAGGAAGAAATGGTTGTGTTGCAGTCACGTGGTACATGGATTTTGGTGTCTGCTCCTCCTGGGACGTTTGTGTCCAATTGCAAATGGATGGTTATTGTTAAATATCATGAAGATGGCAGCCTTGATTGCTACAAGGTAAGATTGGTGACACGAGGCTTTACTCAGACCTACGACGTGGATTACTTGGACATATTTTCTCTAGTGGCTTGTCACTCTACGCTGTGTGTCCTACTTTTAGTAGCAGTGGTACGTGATGGCCTTTATTTCAGTTGGATGTTAAAAATACATTTCTATATGGAGATCTACAAGAGGAAGTTTACATGCAGCAGCCTCCGAGGTTTGCTGCTGAGTGTCAACATGTTTGTAGAATCCATACAGCGATATATGGTCTTAAGAAAAGTCTAAAGGTGTGATTTCAGAAGCTCTCAAATCTGATTGAGAAGCAAGGTTTCAAGAGATCTAATGCAAATCATTCACTCTTTGTGCAGAGAATGCCTAGAGGTGTTGTGGTCATAATGGTCTGTGCTGATGATATTCTTGTTACAGGAGATGATATGCAGGGGATAAAGACGGCAAAGGAGTTTCTAGGCCGTCAGTTTGTTACTAAGGATCTAGGCACCCTAAGGTATTTCTTAGGGTTAGAATTTGTTAGGAATGTGCGGAGTCTTGTGATGACCCAAAGACAATATGTTACAAACATGCTTGTTAAGACAGGCATGATTGAGTGTCAACTTCTACTACTCCTATGGATCCTAGCATGAAATTATACGATGATGATACAGATGAGGTTGGTAAGAGAAGATATAGATTAGAGAGATGGTGGGAAAACTCCTTTTTGTTACTATTACCAGACTGGATATTCCTTTTTTGCAGTGAGTCGAGTGAGTCAGTTCATGGAGCAGCCTCGGCAAGTACATATGGACGATATATACATGATATTGAGATAACTAAAATCCTCTCCATATGCAGGAATACTTTTCAGGAAAGGAGCAACTCTCTATGTATCTGCATGTGTTGATGTTGACTACGCAAGATGTCCTAAGGATAGGAAGTCTACTTCGAGCTTTGCAGTATTTGTTGGTAGTTCTCTTTTTTTTGGAAAAGCAAGAAACAAACAGTTGTGGCTAGATCAAGTGTCGAATCTGAGTATATGGCTATGGTGCAAGCAAGTATAGAAATGATGTGGGTTCGAGCAGTGTTAGCAGACTTGCATGTAGATGTACCTCTACCCATGCAATTACAATGTGATAATCAGCTTGTCTTATTCATTACAAACAACCCCGCATTCCATGAGAGAACGAAATATATTGAGGTAGATTGCCATACTAGAGATATGATTCAGAAGGGCTTGATTTCTACCTCTCATGTTAGTTCAAGAGAGAAAACATCATATATCTTTACCAATGCATTACTCAGTGGGCTATTTCAAAAGTGTTCGTCCAAACTGAGCATGATTGACATCTATGCTCCATCTTGAGGGGGGCGTAGATATATTTCTATGTTCCTATGTACCTTTTGGTTGTTTTATTTCTTTATGTCTATCTTATGTAATTTACTCGTAGGTCTCTCCTCTATATAAGAGAGCCTAGGGTTCACAGGAATAAACATCTTCTTCTATTATTTTTTCCAACATTAAATTGGAAGGTGCCTCCTACTTTACAACTTATAAATACTATAAAGCAAGGGATCTACACAGTCAACCCTCGAAAGGAAAACAACATCAATACACCAAACACTGGTTAGTTGAGCTAATACATCGGCATAAAGGTCAAGCGAGTAGTGCCCACTTTAGAGCACGGAATATGTTGACACTTGGATTCAGATACAGCAACAGTTAAACTGGGTTTGACTATATCAAGCTTTATAAACCAGCTTCAACACAAACTGTACTAGTTAAATTGGGCCAGCCCTCTCAATCAGCACAGTCAACTCGGTTCCGGTGGGGTAGAAGGGATAATCATGTTATACTCACTCAAGTCAATGTGGAATAGGGACATTCAATCCTCATTTCGCCTTTATAAAACATTAGTAAAAAAGAACAAAATACTAAAAAAAATCTACGAAAAATTTTTTCCATGTACCGCATGGTGTCAGTTATTTTTAATACAGGAAAAGTTAAGAAAATTCTCAGCGTTTTTATCTTGATAATGTAATTTATTACTCTAAGACTCTCCTCGAGTCGTGGTTATCGTAAGTCTTTCTACTACTTCTCTTTTAATATATTTGGTGGACACCATCCACCTTTTGACTCAAAAAAAGTTCAGAAAATTTTAAATAGACATAGAACAATACCTGGCCATCAGCTATTATCAGCAAAACATGATACTGCCCACCACTCTGCTCCACAATTGTCATAGCCATCTCTATGATAGGGGCAAAAGATGTTGGCCCTGAAATAGAAAGCATATCTCACGAATTACAAATGCTAATTAATGTCATTTGTACTTCCCCAAAGAAACTATCATGTTTGTAGGAAGTAAAATCACCTGCTAATCGTAGTTGCGGAACTATTTCTTTATACCGAGAAAGAGCCTCCTCAAACCCATTGCAAGGTCGCTCATCCAAATAAAAACTGAATACATCTTGATCATGTGTAGATGCTGCTCAAAGAAACAGAAAAGTTTATTCTCTATCACGACATCTTTTAACAACTATAAAATGAATAAATATGCTAGGAATTTTCTCTAAAAAAATGCTAACAATCTTACCATCCCCAAAACCAAAACATGGGATCAAATTATCCTCGTCAAACGATGACAAAGTTCTTCCTATGATTGAGATTGCTTGTTCATAAGGATTCGGAACATCACTAATATGATGCAAACTCCGACGCTGGAAAGAATTTTTGCCTGCATGAGAATTATATTAAACACCATTTACAAGAGATATTTTGTGATTGTTAATAAATTACCTGTCCATTCGTTGCTTTTTGTGAAATCAATACCAACAATGAGGTTTGATGATTCCAACCCAGATTGAGCAAGAGCTTCAGTCACCTGCAAGCAAATCGCTATGGTCAATGTGCATCAAAGCAATAAAAATATATATAATCGCGTATAAAATGGAAATTATTGAACAAAATACTTTACACCGATCATAAATTTCTATTTCTGAATAGTAAAAGATGAAACCTACTTTAGACATATTGTGATTTTTTTTAATTCAAAATAATAAAATACTATACATTTCAGGAGCGTTATTAAAAACCAGAGAGTTTTTACTTCTTAAATCCCGTCGTATTTTTTAAAATTTCTTTGATTTTACTTTCATTAGTACATGCTTGAAAGAGCTCCCAGCAGTTCCTATCTTGTGAAAATCCAGGCTCTACTGAAGAATCCTTTAAGGATTGTGAATTTTTTTGCAAGGAAGGATAATGAAAGTCAAACGACATATCAGAACTTAAAAAACTTGCAGGTATATGTTCAAGCTAGGATGGTCTAAGCGTGATTGTGAAACGTTAACTTTTGTGTTTAGAAGTAAATAACCAAATGAAACCATCCCAATTTGACAAGAGCAAAGGCTTTGTTTTAGTTTTGGTTCTAGGAGCCAATACAAATACCTGATGAACACATAATTGTCATAAATCAGTTTTATATTAAGTAGAAGAATGGACTTTTGTTTGCAAAAAAAATGTAGCTTAAAAAATTAAAGTTTGAAACCTTAGATTATATTTAAAAAAAGTCAAAAACATCAAGTTGTAGCATGCCATTCCAAGATTGCATTGAATGTCTTATTGCAGCGTGGACCCAATTTTCTTTCCACCCACACATTTCTATGGGCATATCCTTCTTCCTGTCTATAGAAGATCCTCCTTATAAAGGTCTAGTCTTCTCCTATAATTTTACCTCTCATTATATAACAGAAACAGATTTTACAGTCCTCCCCCAGGAAGTATTAATACCACAAAAGTAAGTCAAAAACATGCCATTTAAAAAACCAGCAACTTCCCAATTCTCTCTCCAGAAAAGTGTCTGTCATAGCTGTCTTTCATAGATCTTCTACACACAAGAATGTGCTGCATGCCGTAGCATTTCGATCATGGACTGGATCAATATGAACTCGGCTTACTGTAGGAATTTGACTTTCTTTGGTCAATGCCAGGACAGGATGGACTGACTAGGTTGTCGATGAATGGCCAGAGGATAACTTAAATGGATCTTCTTGTGGTAAATGATGTTTTGGTTTGTGTGGGATATGCCGATCCATGGCCCTCTGTCAATTCTTTTGCAACTTCCGTGCAAGCCTTTATCAGTAAATGCATTGAAATTATCACCTTCAGATGGGAGACATATTGGCAGCTGAACCCAGTTCTTTTCAATGGTAGACTGCTAGTCAACCAGCATCTAAGCAGATTCTTGCATTACATTAATCTGAAGCTATGAAATATCAAGATGGGCTTTCTTTCTAATAAAAAAATCAATAATGAATAGATTGTATTTCAGAACATAATTTGAAAACTTGCATATGCCTAAGGATTAAACCACTGGCACACAGTAACTACATTACTAGGTACCATGATACCATCACAATCGCCACTCATATTCACCTCCTCTAGGCTGCTCAGATTCGACCAATAAATCATGTGGATCATAAATATTTTTAATTGCTTTTGCATTGTCCATGGTAAGAGGAAGAAGCTATTTGAGACGGTTTATATGGCTCCCCTCAAAATGTAAGGTGCATAGCTTTGTCAAAATTAGTTCACGTTTGAAAGGGAAAATGGATTCCTCATTGCAACCAAAGACTAAATTCTAACACACAGCCAAAGCACATAAATAATAAAATACGTTTAAGTGGACAAGAAAATTTTGAGACATACTTAATTAAAGTAAGATATCACCATGATCGGAAATGTCGTTAGCTACCTATTCCAAGGAGCTATAGTTATCAGCTATCCTCGAATATTGTCTCTGAATTCTTCTTCGATTATCATCGGTAGCAGATCCAGGGGGAGGATGGCTTGAAGTTGGAGGTTGGTAGCCATACGAAGGATTGTAGCTTGGAGGATGATTGTAGGATGAATGTCCGGGATAAGGCTCCGATACCGGCTGCTGCTGCCTGTACGAAGGATAAGGCTCCGAGTAGCCACCAGTGGTAGCAGATGAATATGAATTGGAGTGGATGGAGCGTCTGCTCGAGTCCGACCTGGATAGCTTCCCTCCCATCAACTCCTTGAAGGGCTTGTGAAAACACGATTCCGCACCAAGTTAGAGAATATGGGCAAGTTCAACCTGATGATAGCCAACTGATGCAGCCTGATGATAGCCAACTGAAGCAGCAACAATCTGATTAGATTCCAACACCAAGCTGTCGTGCAGAATATATAATTAGCCAACACGACAATATCTAATACATAAAGCACTAAATTAAGTTGCACGCCTTCGAAAAAACCATCTCTCTAAAATTATACAAAATACATAGTAACCAGGTCCAAAAGTACCATGAACGATATACTACATAAAAAGAGTCACTCGGTATTGATTTCATTGTCCGGGAATTTAAACCAAACGAACAGCAGTATCCATGACCGGAACATATTCGGTCAACCAACGTCATCTCCATGGCGTCAGCCATTGCAAAATTCCATTTGAAATATTAGGTGCAATTTCCTAAACTTGCTATTCAAACCACTGTGATTTTGCAGTGTACTACACTTTCAAACAATTTATAAATTTTTTAGGAACAAACGCTTGAATGGTCATTAAATATTCTACCATTAGATTGTGTTGCTAAATTTCGAATTCTATATATTTGATGCGGAAGATACAGGGCAATTCCTGTTGAAAGCAAGGAAAGAAACAAAAGAGCAAGAAGATTACCATTACCAATAAAATATGGAAAAATATATGGGCGGGAAAAAAGAATTTCAGGAAAAAAACCCTAGAGATGAAACCTTGGAAAGAAAGAAGGGGAAAGAACAATCTTTGAGGGGGATTGCTTCGGTTCCAAGTGGGTGTGATCTTCTTCTCCGATTGCGGAAACCCTGTAAGGTGGTAAAGGCCTCCTTTCTGGATCTAGATCTCTCCACTGCTGAGGGAACTCAGCAGTAGAAGAGGAGAGGAAGATGGCAGGAAGGAGATGGTGAAGACTATTTTTTTTTTGTTTTTTACATACCAATTCTAAAAGGGTAGGCCATTTCCTCCATATTCATTGAAGTGAATTCTGTCACCAACCTTTGGAGTTATGCACACATGATTTTAAGATTTTTGTCGACGAACCTTAGAATCTTTATAAATTACCTTCTCGATCTTACAAATATTATTATCTATCCACCCTCATAAAGTTGCTAATCCTTGCCCCGGAACCTCTGTGGTTAACTCGCATCTATTTAACCGTTAAACTTAATCAGACTTTTCGTTTAAAAAGGTGCACATTGCCCAATTTCTTTATCATGTTTACAAAAGATACCCTACACCATCCTCCTCACATCACCTTCCCCTCCAGCTCCCTCATTTGTCCTAGCACCACCCCCTTCTCGTGCCACCCGACTTGGCCCTCCTCATGCTTGCTACTAGATATCAAGACCTAACACCCAAAGAGATGTACAATTACTACAATCGTGTCCATCGATCATAGAGAACGAATAGCGTCAAACTTCGAGCATTTGAAGCTGAAGCGTCAACTGTGCAACTTGATCTGATGATCGTATCATCTTCACGAGTACGTCAGGTTCTCGTGAAGCAAAATAGGCAACATTGGCTCCAACATGCGAGCGACATCGATGGGTAGGTCATGCGACCATGCGCCTAGTTGTTGTAGTAGCAAGGAGAAGAAGAAGGCGTGGAAGGGTGTTGTAGCTAGCCGCAGCAGGGAGGACAGTAGTCATGTGGGTCTAGCGTGAAGAAGGAATAAGGGCGACCATGAGAGGGGGGGTAGGGGCGCACTGCCATCCGCGGAAGAGTGGGGTGAGCAGTGAAGAAGAGAGGGTGGAAGGTTACATATCATTCGATCGCGTTTTTGGCATGTCTAGTTAGATTAATTCAATGAATGGTTAACTAGAGATTGACTCAAGAAAGGTCAAGCTAACAACAAGGTTCGTGGGGTAAGAAGGTATTGTATTTAAGAATTGTAATTAGATTTTAATTGGAAAATCTATGTGATTACAATTGGAGCTAATTTGGTTTCAACTGAGAAACCAAATAGCTTGGAGGCAAAGTTGAGAATTCCCAAATTTGAAAATGGAAAAGTTTGGTTGGAAGTTTAGTACCATACTTTGGAGCTCTAAACTTTTGGCAGACTCATATATGAGTTCACACCCCAAGCTCTTGTAGCAATAGTAGAGAGGAGGAATGGAGGACCACACGCGCGCGCGTGCTCCGCTCCATCTCCGTCTCGGGCTCGGGAGAGTCAATTCGGATTTCGGATCTCGATACTTTTGCTGCGGGTTTCATTTGGTAAGTCGATTATATTAATCACACGATTAATTTGGTAAGTCGACCAAAATGGGAATTCAGCTCGCCATTATGGACACGTTAATGACCACGATTTCGGGATCCGAAATGGTGCCCGTTAAGGGGCGTTTTTGGAAATCGAAATGGTAACGCGTGCACTACCGTCTTTATAAATTCCTTCCCCCACGTCGTGTTTAACACACACACTCAAAAAAATCTCTCACGTCGTCTCGGTTGTTCGTGGTTCTTCCTCTCGGCAGACGAACCTGTTTCTCTTCTCTCTCGGCTGCAGTTTTCTGAGGTACAATCGAGGACTATCCCTTTGGTGTGCGCTGACGAAGATCGTGTGCCGTCGTATCCTGGGAGCGGATCGCCAGTACCCTATGCACCGGTATTGTGGGGGTGATATCCTCTCTAAGGACAGTCCATTTCATGAACGCTTCGGTGACTTCTAATCTAATATCTCTTTTATTTTGTTTGCCGCAATATGTTTATTGCTTTACCCTTTCTGGATCATGCCCTGTTTAATATTTCCGTTCATTTAATCGGTTCCTGTTTGCATGCTATAATAGGATAATGATAGGGAAACATATGATTAATATGATCTTAATAGGTATTGTTTCTCTGTTAATTCATTTGGATCCGTTGATTTACTGTTTAATACATGCACTGGTAGTCTGTTAACAACAGACGGAACACCTTTACAAGATCAAACCGATAATAATGATATTTTGAAATAAATTTACAAAGATTATAGATTCGTTAAGTAAAAATCCCATTACAATTTGTGACCATTACAATTTGTGAGGATGCGGGTTATAAATTATTGTTCCCTACAAGAGGAGTTTACAAATTTCTTACTTACTTTATTGGAATTAATAATGCTCATAATCCTACATTATCTATGGGTACAGTATATAACATATGCCATTAACCATGAAAAATACGGTACATGGTTTTCCATCTTATTCTCTTCGAATTTCTTTCTCGTCTTCTATCTAAATATGATTATGCAGAAAGGTGGCCATCTTAAACTCAAGCACATACCGTTTATATTTGACCTTGTCTTACTACATAATGATATATGTCTTGTTCTCATATCAATTTAATCGTACAATTTATTCATAAATATATTTAAATATAAAAGAATGTCCACATCATATCTTCAATGGATCTGTTCACAAATCTTTAATTGACTTCTAGGGCTTACCTGTTAACGATCATAAATATAACATATAATTTGATAATGTATGCAATTGTAGATGATTTATCTTTTATTTCAGTCGATTTATTGAACAATTCATCCGTTAATTCAAGTCTATGTCACAATCCTACCGTCAACTTTAATGACTTTATAACATTGATTGATCGCTATATTTATTAATTGTATAGTTTGACATCTATTAGTTTGACATCTATCTTCTTAACAATCACCCATCAAATATTTATCTATCTATTTTTTAAAAGAAAAAAATAGAGATCTCATTAAAAGGCTTCTTAAATTTTACAAATATTCCTAACACTATTTTTTCTCTTCAAATGTTACATTATGGAAGGAAATTACAACCATCACGTAAAAGTTTTGTACTGATGTGATTTTAGACAGATGGCCGTGGTTTAAGTTATAACAAAGTATTTCTCTAATTATAAAGACCGAGATGTGTACAATTGTATGTCCTATATAGATTATAAACCATGACATATAACTTACAACATATATTAGGTTTAGCATATTACGAGACACGTACCCCTTAATTGTAGAGAACTATATTCGTATTAGGTATATAAGATAACGTACATAGAGGCAAAAATGATTGTGTATTAATAGTTACATCCATATGGAAACATATGATATGTTTTGTTTTGGAACATGTTAGCACAGAGTAGTTAATATATATTACGTAACATGAAATCATAAATGTTCGACACATACCTCAAGATGTAGATTATTCACGAAGAATTTTCGTCTTTGCATATCCTCAACGTTGCCAACTACGTCGATCCACTTCAACTTGTCGGATTTTGATATAATAGAGGTTGAAGGCATGAATGTAGAGTAATTTTAGGTTTAGTAGAAAATAAAGGATAAGAAAATCAATCTACAACTAATTGATAATGTAGTTGCAACTGAAAAAAATAATTATCAACAAAATTATATATGGTCAACCACCAAAGATGCCCATTTATTTCTTCATGTGTGGAATTTATATATGCTCAAGTTGCCATATATATATTGGAGACAATCATATACGGTCAATCACCAGAGTGCAGCAATGTGATCCTTTAGGGCCACTTCTTTTTTTCTGGCATTGCACTCACTTATTCATGAGATTAGAGACAATTGTAAACTTCTTCTGCATGCTTGGTATCTTTGATGGGACTATCATTGGGGACACATTGGAGGTGGTCAAGGTACTTGATATTATATAACGTAGGTGTCCAGAGATGGGGGTTATTCTGAATGTAAAAAAACAGAACTTTTCTAACCTTCATGTGATGGTCAGAAGTTCCACAAAGGGTTGTTTCCCGTGGATATTGGGAGGCTTGAGCTAGGAGTGAGGCTACTTGGAGGAGTAGGGAGTAGGGACAAAGACTTTGTTAAAGACTTGGCTATGATGAGGGCCACCAAAGTTGTTAACTTAATGCATTACTTCCTTAGTTGGATGATCCACAAAGCAAGCTTCTTTGATTACGGTCTTGTATGGGCACCACCAAACTAATGTTTGGCTTAAGGACATTGTCAACCCGCATACATAGAATGAGTTGCTATGTGGTTTGACAAAGGACCACACAAAGCTATTGAGGATATTGTGTTTTATGGCATTTCTTTGGTGACCTTCAATGGCGGGTTACCCATTAGACTAGGTGGCTTGGATATGCATTCAACTGTGGATGCTTCTTCGTATGCTTTCTGACCTCTAGAGCTCAATCTTGGGTGCTCCAAGACTACATTTTATGAGGCAGTGGGATACATGGTATTCTGATTTTCTAAACGCTTTGGAGGGCCTATGTTTCACACTTCCATCTCTCGATCTTACATGTTTTGCTAACAAAGATGCCGTCCTCCCTAAAGTCCAAAACACTTTGGCTAGTTCCCTTTTTAGCAAAATTGTTGAAGAAATAGAAGTTGAGTTTGACATGGTTGCTAGACAAAAAATATTTTTTAGATATTTACATGTTGACTATGCTCAAGATTTCCTTCTTATCATTCCTATTGAGGGAGCAAGCAGTTCATTGTCATGAACTCCCAGGTTTTAAATATAAGCATAATTTTGTCAGGGATGTCTTTTAACGTGTACTCAGATATGCTAGGGTTGCTTCAAAGAAAGAAGCACCTGTGAATTTTCTGGTTGATCCACAAGAGGGAAGATCGACGCTCAGACCAACAAACATTCTAATATTTGGATGGGCAGGATGGAAACATGCATGTGTTGATTTGATTGGAGTTTCTCCATTGGTGGGTCCGATAAGGAGTGATTTTATTGCGGGTTACGCTTCACAGAAAGCTGCCTCATCTAAAGTTGCTAAGCTTGAGAGTGCTTGTATTGACAATCAAAATGTATTCATCCCCTTTGGGTTTGGTACCTTTAGGTTCTTGTCAACTGAAGTGGTAGAGCTTCTCAAGAGGGTGCATAGCAACGTTATGGTCCCCAGGTCTATAGATGTGTAACGGACGTGAGTTTTAAAAAGGGATTTTATCACTTGTGCCCCTCTTAGATATTGCAATATCAGTTATGCCCCTATCTTTTTGGTAATATCAGTTGTGGCCCTCACTTCTTTCTCCGTCATCAGTTGTGCCCTTCTGTCTGATTGACCGCCAACAAATTAAAATAACCATGGTTTATTCAACCCATGGTGTGGTTAAGAAGGGTATTATGGTCAGAATAAAATTGGGGGTGAATCTGAGAGGAGGTACTGGACCTCGGTTGCTTAGAACCGTCCTTGCCAGAGTCCGAGCTTGCTACGGCCTTCGAGGTCGTGAGGGCCATCAGCGCGCAGTGGGGAGCCACGTGTTGTCTGCGGTGCAGAAACTGGGGCTCGGGAGTAATGGATGCAGTGTTGCGGGAGAGGGCTGGGGAGGAAGAGCTGGGCGGGGGTCGGGTGGGGTAGGAGGTGGCGGAAGGAGGAGCTGGGGCTCGGGAGGAGGTGCGGGAGAGGGTTGGGGAGGCGGAGCCGGGCGGGGGTCGGTTGGGGGAGGAGGTGGCGGAAGGAGGGGCTGGGGCTCGGGAGGAGGTGCGGGAGAGGGTTGGGGAGGCGGAGTCGAGCAGGGGTCGGGTGGGGGAGGAGGTGGCGGAAGGAGGGGCTGGGGCTCGGGAGGAGGTGCGGGAGAGGGTTGGGAGGAGGAGCCGAGCGAGGGGAGGTGGCAGGAGGTCGTGGGAGTGAGGGCGGGGAGCTCGATGTGGAGCTGGAGGTGCGTGGACAGGGGGAGCTGGGGGCTGACGGAGGAGCTGGGGTGAGGGGAGGCGACGACGGAGCTGGGGGCGAGGGGAGGCGACGACAGAGGAGGAGGCCAGAGGGAAGGAAAAGAAGGGGAGGAAGAGGAGCTGGGAGGAGGTGCAGGGAGCTCGGGGCGGAGCTGGGAGGAGGTGCGGGAAGCTCGGGGCGGAGCTGGGAGGAGGAAGAGGATGGGGGAAGAGGAGGAAGAAGAAGGTGTAAAATGACCATGAAACCCTATTTTAAAAATTAATGCTGCTTATGTCTTCAAAGTTAACGTCCGTTTGTACTGTGGATGGACGGTCACTAACCCGAGGGGCACAAGTGATAAAATAACAAGAAGTGAGGGGCACAACTGATATTACCAAAAAGATAGAGGCATAACTGATATTGCGATATCTAAGAGGGGCACAAGTGATAAAATCCCTTTTAAAAAAATATCAGAGCAAAGTTTCCATCTTTACCCATTACCAATATTGTAATATTTAGATTTGGAAAGCTAATTGATGGATTTTCAATACCAATTAGTTGTGAATTACTAAACCAATTATTTCCCTATTCACTATAGCCATAAAAATCAATTATTCTCAATATTTTCCCACCTCCCTC
The DNA here is from genome assembly GCA_037367405.1 of Ottelia alismoides. Lineage (NCBI taxonomy): Eukaryota > Viridiplantae > Streptophyta > Magnoliopsida > Alismatales > Hydrocharitaceae > Ottelia > Ottelia alismoides. Next base: position 223,436 of record JAZKJV010000824.1, on the reverse strand, counting down.
ATGTCTTATTCTCTCCCAATTCCGTGTGCAAGAAGAGAGAGAGAGAGAATTAGAGAGAGAGATAGAGAGATCGCAACGGAGATTTGTCTTCATCGTGGGCCGCGATACGAAGGTGGTTACTCGGATAAAGAGGAGAGTACGGACATGTGACGAGAAAGAACTACGGCGATCACATCGTAAAAAGGCAAACTTTGGACAAAAGGTATGTATCAGTTTTAGGATTACATATAAACCAAGATCAAGTTTGAGATACAATATATAGATGTATGTGTTGGCTTTAGATTGTTATGGATATACACCGATTCGACTTAAAAAAATAGATCGATATGTTGACTTGATTTGATATGTATGAGTCGATTTTGTATGATAAAAATAGACCTCTGAATGCATGGGTTGGATTCATGAGATGCCACATATGACACTCAAACGATGTCCTTGGGTGATATATTTGGATATTGGTCCAATTTGAATTGAGTCCAACAAATGTATACACATACCTCAAAAAGATTGTTGCTAGTTGTTTTGTGAATGAAGTCATTCTATTTCATCACCAAAATCAATTGAGGTTAAATAAGATATAATCAGTATGTATCTTATGCATACCCATGAACATAATAATAAATAAATTACTTTGCGAGCACTTTAATGTATGGTGTTGTATGTTAGTATTATAGTGGAATATATAGATGGACAAATTTGGGTTGGCAAATCAATCATCACCATAACATGAATTAGTTATTAGATTCGACAATATTAGAATGTAAAGTCTCATTCAGAATGGGTGAAGTGCTCCCCTTCATGACAATATCTATACGATTTAAATGAAAAGCTATACATAATTTTTATTGGTGAGAAATTCGTATATGTAACGTGTATGATTTATGTCTACTGATTAATATACTATGTTCCTACAAACATCACTTAAACTCTCATCTAGTCGTAAATTGTTATTGAGTACATATAACCATTAACAAAGAAATAAGTCAACGGTGTTGGGCAACCCTAAAGGGATTTTTTTATTTTAGTCGGATATTAGATGAATAGTATATGTGTTGGAAAAAAAGGAAAGATATATATATATATATATATATTTGTGGTTACATTACAATTTTCGATTATGGGCAGCATGTATTAAAGACCTTGAAATATTCAATTTTGTTCATATTTCACTGACCTTTAGTTTATGAGTCATCTTTACAGACACATTTTTTTTCATTTATATTGATCTCAGTATGAAACTTTATGTGAATTATTAGGCGTGATTCTTTATATGATATTATATAAGGTTGGGAAAAAATAGAAAGAAATGAATCATTGATGAGTTTCCTAAAAATATGAAGAATATATATTTGACAAAAGGTCAAAGTTTGATAATCTTAAACAAGATTTAAGGCATAAATTCATAAAAAAAATCATATGAACGACCGCAAGGGGTCGTGTGAGCCTAAGGAGCAACGCCGCATGGGACGTATGGTTGCAAGGAACCATAGAGGCAAAAGCTAAGTCCTCTATAATTGTAGCTACATTGTCATGCCATGTTTATGAACCTCTTGTGCCGGCGGTAAAGGCATCAAAATCATCTAAAAATCTAACAATCAAGATAACCCTAAACATTGAAAATGTTATGGGCATATGTGAATTTAAGTTAATGTCATGGACATATGTGCAATTATATTAATGTCATGAGTATATGTACAATTATATTAATGTTAAAGTATATGTACACATGTACTGAAATGTCATGCAAGAAAATGGTTTAAAGAAAGAATAAAACAATTACAAGTGATGAAAGAAATGGTTTGGAAAGGTTAGCCATTACATGTTATGAAAGAAATGGTTTATAAAGGTGAACCATTACATGTTATGAAAGAAATGATTTAGAAAGGTAAGCCATTACATATTATGAAAAAAAATATTTATAAAGGTAAACCATTACATATTATGAAAGAAATGGTTTATAACGGTGAATCATTACATGCTATGAAAGAAATGTTTTAGAAAGGTAAGCTATTACATGGTATGAAAGAAATTGTTTATAATGGTAAATCATTATATATTATCAAGAAAATGATTTAATCAAGGATAAATCATTATATGATATGAGAGAAATGGTTTAAGAAAAATAAATCGTCACAAGTCATGCAAAAGCTATTTAAGGGCTTAATCCGAAAGAATGATCTAAATGATAAGTGATGCATATACATATTATGAGTTTTATGAAACATACCCCTTATGATGAAAAATGATAGCTTATATATTTTTATGTATACTGCACATGTATATTCATGTCTATGAAAGAAGTCAATATGCAACTTGTTAGGGAACAAACTTAAACATGGAAGGGAATAATTAGGCACATAATGATGTTATTCCATTAAGAGTTAAGTACATGAATTATAACATGTTAAAAGATCCTTAGAATTCCCATGCGTGGACTCCGACATATACTGGACATTAGGCTCATGCAAAATTATATTTATTTTTTTCAGGTGAAGAACAAGTTTGACCAAGCACCCATGTTTGTGTGACAGACTCAACGAGACATTGAACGTGGAATGGATAATTACATGGATTATAGTGGATATCTATATGTCCACTAGAATGGAGAGTCATACTGTAAAACTATTCTGTTTTCTTTTGCAAGTATACGCTTGTGGATGTTGTAATAATGGAACTCTTGCGTATATTGGATTTATGGTTCTTTTTGAGAATGTATTTTGTTGCTCATTGATTATCAAGAATGAATCGGTAACGGTTCGGTCGTGCGAATTTAAATGCACACTTCTGCCGATTAAGGCGATCCATTCTGTTACATGTTCTGTTTCATAGAATTGGATTTGCCATTCAAAAGGGACTGATGACGCAGCTTGTTGCCCCTCTCCCTTCAATCTCTATGTAATAGTTAGTCACCCTTTTAGAATGGAGAACTACTAAAGTCGTTCGAACTTAGTAAACCTATGCTATTGCATTCGGTTAACACTTTGATTTCAAGTGGAAAGCCGAACTGTGTTCGAGGAAAGGTTGGAAATTTCCAAACAAGGTGAGTTTGGGTGAAGTTTTAGTACCACATCTTATAGTGCTAAAACTTTGGTGGACTTATATATAAGTTCTCATTTCAAGCTTTTGCAGTAATAATAAACATGATGAATGGAGGATTACACACACATGTGTGTGCGCTACATTTAGGCTTGTGTTCGGGAGAGATAATTCAGATTTCGGTACTTTTATTGCAGGTTTCATTTGACTTGATCTAACAGGTCAGACTTAGCCGTTCCAGGATCCAAAGAGACACCCGTTGAAATGACATTTTCGGAATTCGAAGAGTCGTATGCTAGGTCTTCTTTATAAACATGTCCATGTGCACCTTTTATTGACAAGCAAGAAAAACTCTCTCGCTCTCGCTCTTTGTTCTTCCACGACGTGGCGACAATCTTCTCTTCTCTAGGCTACAGTTCTTTGAGGTACTGTTGAGGATGATCTTATCTGTGTGCGTATATGAAGATCATGTGTTGCCGTATCCGAGGAACAGATTGCCAGTACTCTACCCACCGGTATTGTGGGAACAATAACTTCTTTAATGAAGTCTATTACATGAATGCTTCGATGATCTTTGAACTAATCTATTTACCATCTTGTTTTTTGTGTTTGGTATATGATTTTGCCCTTATCAGATCGTTCCCTCATGTGTTGTATCAGATATTGAATATGCTCATGGTTATATATTGCAATTGGGATCTAAATCGGAAACGCATGTTCATCATACCATTAATCTTCGATACATTATTATTGATTCATATGAATCTAGAAAATTATTGTATAGTGTATATCCTTTTGAATATACAAACAACACATGCTTAATATATATTTATCCCGCCTCATTATTCCACTATCATTATTCATGGAGGGATTGTTCTTTGTTTTTTTTTGTTGAATGTGGAATAAGTAGTGTGAATACAGTATAAACAATAATAATTTTTGAACAAGAAAGATGATAATTATTTCGAGAATAAGAAAAGTCCAAAGAGAAAATTCCAAAATTCCTAGTTCGTGTTTGGTTGATAGGTTCCTCTTCCTTGAATTCAAGACGACTCGTTACTCTGGAACAATTCTGCAAGGTTTAAAAAAGTCTCATTAATTATTATTATTATTGTTGATATTGTTATTAGAGGTGTTAGAAAATTCTCAAGAACGATATTCACTCACATTCAATTTGCTAAAGTTCAATTCAGATTAGCTTAAAAACTAAACGTAATGAACCTGAACAAAAGTTTAGGCTCGATTAAATAAATGAACCGAACTTAAAAATGATTGGTTCGTTCACATTTAATTCGTTAAAAGCTCGATGAAAACAAACACACACATTTGCATATTTACAAATCCTTATCCGTATAAATGGATCTTATTTTGAGATAAGTTGACTTTGTCCCAAGATAAGTGAATATTTACATGATAAGTATGTTTTATCTCGATATAAATTATCTCAAAATAAATAGTCACATCCTGGTTACAACATCCATCATCTATGTGTCGGTACTTTTCCCTTCTTTGTCAACAAATCAATGGAAAAATTATAAAACCTTACTTATAACATATCCCCATATTATTTCTTATCCTTATCTGAACATATATGAAAATATATTATAATTATATTTTTTTTCAAAGAGATGAATCATTATTAATCTAATTTTTTCAAAAGATGAAAAAGAGTTAGATTGAATGAATATTTATTCTAATTATAGACACACATATATATTATCATTTCTTTTCTTATCACTCACTCTCATTAGAATATTCTCAAGTTCGATACTTGCTTAGGTTCGATTCGATTAAATAGAGGTTCGATTTAGATTCGATTTGGAAACAAAAGTACCAAACCTGAATACAAATTTAGGTTCTATTAAATAAACGAACGAAATCTAAAAAATGTAAGTTCGCTCATGTTCGGTCTGTTTACACCCTTAGTTGATATTGATATTATTATTAAAGAAAAATACAAAGAGAGATTCCAACTATACATTAATTCCCAATTAAATATCTCATTTTTCAAATGTAACAAAGAGAGGCATCGACGTATTTTTTTTGTCTCAAATACATATCTTTGCAGGCTTTCGCGACTTTTATATATCGACGTTAAACCCTAAAATTGAAAATTCATGTCTCTCTTTTGAAAATGAAGCCTCGATTTGAGAATCGAAGTATAGTGAGACCTTTTTTTTGTAATTTACCCTTATTATTATTGATAAAATATCTAGTTACAGTCAAGATTTGTAATTGCTTGGATACCAAGATAGAGGTTAAAGAGAGGAAGCTACCATAATCCTTTTTTAATCATAAACCCTAAGTTTAGGACTCTCTTTTCCAGGTTTCAAAAGTTGATCCTAACTGGAAATAAAGGCATTGGTGAAGACCTTTTCTATATATAACTTCCCCTTTATTATAATTTAAGCATATATGTAGTCACTTGTGACGCTGTGGAGAAAAAGGGTAAAATGGGTTGCCCCTTGAGGAAGAGCTAACTTGGTTCCCCCTTCATTTTTTTCATTTTTTTATTTTTTTTTGAAAATTTATTCCATAGATTTTTATCAATATATCCTTATATTATGCTATTAAATTTTCGTGCGAAACAGAGACTCCTACAACCTCCATCCAGACGGAGTCGTTTTTAGCAATTCCGTTACCGTTAAAAAATGACTGTATGGATGGAGGCCGTAGGAGTCTCTGTTTTGTATAAAATTTTAATAGCATAATATAGGGATATAGTGATGAATATTCACGGAAGAAATTTTCAAAAAAAAATAAAAAAATGGAGAAAATGAGACAGAGGAAGCCAAGTTAGCTCCCCTTAGGGCAGCCACATCAAACCCGGAGAAAAATGGGGGTCATATATTAACTCACTTAAGTTACTCCAACAAGAAGCAAAATATATAAACATGAAACCGCGTCCAAGAAAAATCGTTAATTACTAATAAAAATAACATTAAATTCTCTAACTTCCGTCTTAAAGAATTAAATTAAAGACCTAACAATTGACCATCTTAAAAAAAATAATTTCGCTTAACAACGTGAATGCTGTGAGATGATTTGCATACTATATTGGAAGATGAAAAAAAATGAGAACTTGGGTGTAAAAAGTAGGGACGATTTCTTTTACTTGAATTTCCAAAATGTATACATTATGTGGGATTCTCCATCAAATTTCACCAATAAAGAGAGGCACACTTGAGAGCAGGATGCAACTGGATACCGATATATCCGTATCCGTCTTTCATCTTATCCATTTTTAAGTAGATATAGATATGAATTTTTTATTTTGGCGGATATGGATACAAATATGGATATGTGTTTTTATTTTTTTCTTACGGATATGGATATTGTTCTCAATTTTTTTGAGGATATGGATACATATATGATTACATGTTTTTTTATACAAACATGGATACGGACATCCGTATTACTGAATCTATATATTTATATTTTATATACAAGCATCAACGTGTGTGTATCTCCAAATATGTTACAGGATTAGTTGCAATATATTACATCTAGAATCATTTTTAAATGTGGAAAGAAAAATATTGATCTTTATATAATTCAATCATTCATTATACAAGTTATCAAAAATCAATATAGTACTATATTCTTTTTATTTTATTTTATTGTCATGTAAGTTTATTAATTTTGATTTAATTAGATACTAATTTCAACTTCACAAAAACAATCCCATAGAATGCAAACATTCGAAGATATTTCTTATCCATGAGATAATCCATTTCGTCTGTCTTCTAAATATTCGTATCTGAATCATGATTATTTATATCCATATCCGTATCTGTATTTGAGGATACGGTTTGCAATTTTCAATAACCGCAATGTATCATTTTCCGCATCTAGATTTTAAAGCAGATAAGGATATGATAGCACCTATATCCCTATCAGTCTATTTGCAGCCCTACTAAGAGACAATTTCGCCTGTTGTTTAGTCCCATAAACTGCCAACACCAACTAGTTCAACTACAAACGATCCATATCGATTGCGGTTCGAGCTCAAGAGATGCGTCTCAGCTCGAGTTTGACCTTTGGACGATGTGGAACAGAAGTGTTTAGTATCAAAAGGGGGAGAAAGATGAGCATATATGATCATGCGGATTTACTCAGTTGCAAGAGCTTGTTGCCCAGGTAAAGTATCAACGAAAAGAGGTGCCAGTTTATGTGCAGCACAATGTAGAATCAGTCTGGGTATGATAATTCCAATTGAGTGTATCGACATAAGCTTGTCGAGCTCATTAACTCAACACGCCTGGATTCGTGAGCCCTAATCAGCTACTCATGCAGCCCGAGATTGATAGACAACGAACATACTCAGTCAACAAACACAAATTTATTACATGAACAGCACTGTAAACTTGTATACTTGGAGACAAGGCAATACCAAGGAATGCTAAAAAGACAGAACAGAGTTTTGTGTACCGTTCAACGCATATCATGAAAAAAGAATGAACCTTGCATCTTATAATGTTAACAAAAATCTACATGTACAAACTCTCTTGAGACTCTCATCATACATTCAGGTTGGTAGAATCATGCTATAGACAAGGAATGAGGGATAAGAAAAATACACGTACAGGTCTGCGAGAATCTTCCCATCCTACTTTGTGTGACTCCATTTCCTAATATCATCACGGCACCTGTGTCTCGATGACGAACACGCCCAAAAACGCTGATAAATGGTTGATATACAAAAAGAAAATAGATTTTTGATCATTTCTCGCTTGCGGATAACTGTAGAACTTTGATAAGGTAGGGAATATATTCCAGACCTAGAGAAGGGGTTCGGAGAGCTCCATCTCATTGGAAGCCACCTCTATATCGGGCTGATATCTTACGAAATTCAACCCGAGCCACTGCCACGGCCAACACACATACCTTGGCCTATTTGCGGCACCGGAATCATTGCGATCATCTGATGCTTCAAGCTGCCTGTTCAACTCCTCCAACCTCTCCCTCAGTCTTGCAGCCCTCAAGTCAGCAAGCTTCAGCGATTTCTCGGCAGCATCTCTTGCTGCCATTGCTGCAGCAGCGGTCTCCTCCTTGAATTTGAGCTTGTTTTCTGACTCAATCATCGCTTGTTTTGCCTCCTCTAGTTCACGCCGGACTGCTGCTAACTTCATGTTGAATAAGGAGTTTAATACTTCACGCACATTGATGTGAGATTGACAAGGCAAAATGGACCGATAAATATCAAGTGGGAATGGAGTTTACTCTACTGTACACAAAATATGCAGATGTTCACCAAATATTAGCCTACTACTATCTATGATGCTCCACACCTAAAATGCTCAAGTGCCGTAACGTCAATTCGAACCCACCATTTTTTTAACATGGTATTTTTTATGTCAAGATTAATAGAGAACTTGGGACACTCACTCAAACTCAATTCAAAAGATGCAAGCAGTGCAAACAATATGTTCTAACGTATGCATGCTATCAGAAAACATACACGGTAATCGAGCATAGCAGCATAAAATATTTGTAGAACGAAGGATTAAAAAACCCATCTAAAGCAAAATGCAACAGCACTGCCTTTTGCTTCACATGGTAAAGTATAAATTCAACAAACCAATACCAGAATAAAAAATATAGAATATGTTCTTATAATGCAGGTTTTGCTATGACAGAAATTTTGCTGTAATATAAATTGTTTAGCCGTAACACTATTTAACTCAAAACGGCAATGCCAGGCTCGATCTCCAACTTGAAACTGCATCCTAGCAACCTTATCATTAAGAAAAGCCTTAACTATCATGTTTAATTAGATAGAAAGAGAAATATAGTACTGCAAGGCAACATGTTTTCCTGCAGCATTTTATTTCATTTTTTTACTTTAGCATGAAGTTTTAGGAATTTGATAGTAATGTTTGAGACCTAATTCATAATAGCTCTTGTTCAAATTGACAGGCAATGCTTTACAAGTGTTGGCTAACTTGGCTGTCAATTATAGAAATGTCCAACAAATGCTTATGAATGGAATCAAAATAAGTATTAGACAAAAAGTTTACGCAACAACAATAGAAGAAAAAATGGTCAATTACAAAAAAGGGTCCCAGACTCCCAACTATACGTTGACTCCCAATTAGGAGCATTATTTTTCAAATGTAACAAAGAAGGGCCTGAACTTTCAACTTCTAGGATTTAACGTCAGCATATAAGGATGGTGAAAGCTTACGAAGGTCTGTACTTTAGAAAAAATAAGATCTGATCCATTTTTGTTACATTTGAAAAATGAAGCTCCTAACTAGGAATCGATGCATAGTTGGAACCTTTTTTGTAATTTACCCTAACATAAAACAAGAAAACCCGATTAAGGTGGTTTGGACATGTGTGAAGGTCATCCAATGCCTTGATTTGAAGGTATGAGAAATTAACGAAGAACCTTGAAATAGGTGGTGGAGAAGATCAAAGATATGTTGAAAGAAAACTAGTAAGATATATATGGCCTTTTCAGATCATAAAAAAATGACCTTTTCAGATCTAAGTCCAAGTGTGGCCTAGAGTATATATGTTGGAGTTGACGTAAATGATGTTGGTTAGAGCAAGAAAGGCTTGGTTTTATCGAAACATTAGTGCCTAATGAAAGAAAAATGCATTTCATTTGTATTCCATCATGATCAAATAATACATGACATGTTTCCTCAAAAAACATATAAGCAGTCAGTTAGGTGGCTAAGAAAGTTCAACCAAGGGTAAAGTTTCTAAACCCCTATTCCATCGGAAATACATATCATTGAATGAACCTATAGAGCTATAGATGTCCTAATAATGGACCAAGAAACAAGGGGAAACTAATGAGATTCGAATGAAATTAGCCAGTTTAGTTAGGAGAGAAACTGCAAGGACCAGCAAACCTAGAAAGTATCGTCTACGCATTTCTATTTTATCAGACAAACCATTTAAATCATATAACTATATTTCCTAAAATTTGTCTGGAATGGAAACAATTTTTTGGGCAAAAAGTGACTTTCTCACTTAATAGTCTTGTCTTAGTCATGGACATGCAATCTTTAATCTCCCGTGAACAAAAAAAGGAAAAAAATGGGGCTGCCCCAGCCCTATTTTTCCGCATTTCTTTATTTTTTAGAAAAATATCACTATGTATATTCATCTATATATCCCTCCAATATGTCATTCAAATTTTGTCAGAAACAGAGACTCCTATGCCCTCCATCTAGAACATGTAATTTTAACAATCTAAACATTGTTGTAATCGACGTGTTCTAGATTGAGGGCATAAGAGTCTCTGTTTCTGACGAAATTCGAATGACATATAGGAGGGATATATAGATGAATATACATGACGATAATTTTCAAAAAAAATAAAAAAACAACGTCGAAAATGGGGTGGGGGCAGCCCCATTGAACACACAAAAAAGGGGGAAATAACTTAAATATTTCGGTAAGTTCAAAAGTAATGCAGATATATTTATTATTATTTTCGGATAAGGTAGATCATTTCATTGTATATAACCAGGATGAAGGATGGACCTATTGTGACAGGGTTGATCATAAGGCAACATTGCCGGGATCCATTTTCTTAATTGGGAGGGAGAGGAATTCCACAAATTTCATGTACGAAGCAGGGTCTAAGCAAGCTCTCCATAAAGGAGGACAATTGTACCGATCATGATGCATGCAGACTGGCTTACAAGGACAGTATGGTTTGATGCCTTCTCCTCATTAAAGAAAATTTTGTTTTCGTTTATTAGGCCCGACCTATATGCAACTCTCTTCAACATGCATTATGGAGCAATTTTTGCTTGACAGTGACTCGTAATGAAATTGAAAATATGGGACATGCACTTATGCACAGCACCGGTAATCTAGGACCTCCAGCCAAATCATCTTTACTAGCAGTTTTTATCAATCAGAAGCTCAACAACGTCCTTTATTTGCGAAAGCACTAACCAAACAACATTTCACTATTGATCAACCTTCACCACCTTCCAATTCCTTTCTTCAACAGAATTCATGCCCCAAACTGAAGCATAAAATCATTAATATCAGTGTAAGATTTCCCTATATTTTTTCCATCTTAAGCAAACATGCCATATGCAATTAAAATGTAACAAGATCAGGCTTAACAAAAAAATGCAATCTTTTTGGAATTTTAATATCATATCGATCTAATAATACTATCACATTTGATAGTACGGAAGAAACTGTTGCCATAGTCGGCAGATTGGACCGAATAGTCGGCCTGATTATGATGTGCCTTAGGGTGACTGACTGAATACACAGTATTCAGTCAATATTTTGTTCGATAGTTAGTCCACTTATTCGGCCGACTAGCGATTATTTAGCCGACTATTGGTTGACAACAACAAAGCACCACTTATTCGGCCGACTAGCCGATTATTTAGCCGACTATTGGTTGACAACAACAAAGCATTTTTCCACATTAAGTAGGGTTAGCAACATGGATTCTTTGCCTCCATCCATATCAATCTTGGGCCTGACTATTGGTTGACCATTAATTGTTTCTATTTTTTATTTTGCATGGGTTCTAATTTGTCCCAAGATCACCTCAAATGTCAAGCTCAATTTTAGTTTCCCCGTGGTCTCTTTTTTTTTAAAAAAAATGACCTCAACTGCCATGATTGAATAGAAGTTATGAACCATTGTCTCTTCTTTTTGGTATTAAACCCACCAATTTGTGTAGCTTGACTTTGTCTAAAAATCAATTGGAACTTTTATCTTGTTAACTGATGACCATATGTGTATAAATATATGATAATATGTACATTTGATATAACTTTTAGGGTTTTTTACCCGGCAGACCCTATAATCTTTTGCAATTACCTCTACAACCTTTGAAACATCATAATTCCTCCCCCGACCCCGTAAAGTTGCTAACCCTTACCCTACAGACCCTGTGGTTAACCCCCGTTCATTTATCCGTTAAAAGTAACCGGATTCCGTTATGTTCTTTTACATTATACCCATTTTGTTTATCAAATTTACATTGAGTGCCACTCCATCATCCGAGAGGAGCTGATCCCCCCTGCGTCCCCTCCCCCCCCCCAGCGCCAAGCTTTGAGCCTCGCCACTGCCGCTGCTCACTCCCGCCGTCGCCATCCGAGTGGGGCAGAGATGGCGAACCCGCTGCCACCGTAGGCCATGCCATAGGAGAAGTATATGTTCTGAAGGTGGCTCTCGGAGAGAGACCCAATGTAATAGATTTGACGATGATCGAACCGAGAAAGCAAACGGAGGAGGATGTTTGGGAGGAACACGGTATCGTCGTCGCCGAGGACGATCCACCGCACATCAGGAAAAACGCGAAGCGTCTCGGAGGCGATGCGGGAGATGCAGATGGCAGAGCGGTGGCCCTGCTTATTTGAGTAAGGGAAGGCCTTGGTGTCAGAGGAGAGCCGGAGCAGCGGGAGGAGGGGGATGTCGGACCGGGGAATGGAGGAGGACACGGCCCGGTCCAGCCAGACCGCGCCGCGCATGAGTCGGGGGCACCACCAGAGCTTGATGTGCTCCTTGCGTGTGGTCCAGAGGTTGGCGGAGGCCGCGATTCCAAAGGCCACATGGCGAAGGGAGGTCATTTCGAAGAGCCTGGGTGAGGTGGGTGGTGGTGGTGGTGGAGATGGGTCGGTGGTGGTGTTGGAGATGGGGATGCGAGTGGTGGTGGAGATGGGGTGGCGCTGTGGAGGGCAGGGTGGGTGGGAGGAGAGGAGATGGAGAGTGTATAGGAGGGAAGAGAGGGAAGTGATGAGGAGGAGGATGAGGAGGCGTGGGAGAGCTGGGAAGAGGGAGGGTGACGACGGGTGGGGCTTCAGGTGGTGGTGGGACTTGAGCAGAAGGTCCTCCTTCATTGCTTCCTTGTTGAATCTCCTTCTCCTTCAGATGATCAACATGGCAATGGTGGTGGTGGTGGTGGGGAGAGCAAGGTGGGATCTGCGGGAGAGGAGCAAGAGATCCGAAAGAGGGGAGGGAGAGGGAGGTGTCCGACAATAGTGGCTCTGTTCTCTCTGCTCTGTTTGCTTTCTCTCTCTCTCTCCTCTGTTTAGTAATAAGTGTAGCGGCGGTGGCGAGGAGCCCCCCCGCCGCCGCCATTGCCGCTGCTCACTCCTGCCGCCGCTGCTCCCTGTTGCCCCCTGCAGATGGAGCGCCCGCTGCTTCCCCCGTCGATGGATCCCCCCCCCCCCCCGATGGAGCCCCCCGTCGATGGAGCCCTCTCCCCCCACCGCCCAGCCTCCCAAGCTCCTAAACCCCCCAAAGCCGATGGAACTTTGCAGGATTTTTTTTCTATTCTTTTTTTATTATTTTGGCTAATCCTAACCGTTCGATAATAAATTGGTTAGTTTAACTCAAGACTAACCCAAGTAACTGACTCAAATATAGTTAAAATTGACGACAGGGTTTGTTGGGTAAGACGGAGCAAGTTTACGAGGTCGAGGGAGGAATTAGGATGTTTCAAAGGTCGTAGAGGTAATTGGAAAAGATTATAGGGTCTGCCGCGTAAAAATCTCTAACTTTTATATTTAAAATAAATTAAAAAATGCAGCCAAATAGTCGCACGAATAACGTTTATTCGTTGTTCAGTGACCCATCACCCATCCAACTGAATAGTAAATACCGACTTTTGCAACACCAAATAGACAACTGAATAACAATAAGAAACAAGCCCCACCCGAGTCCCTGACATGGAAAAGCATGAGGACCATCAATTAGAACCGAAAGATGAGCAATGCAACACCAAGTATGATAGTTTTCATATATTTATGACGCTGATGGATGTTTACCGGAATGGTTCAATTTATATTTCATTATATGGTTAACACCATACAAGAGTAAGTTTCCAGTAGGAGTTTAATGAGCATTGTTCAATTTCTCTTTTAAAGAATAATAAGATTCTAAAGTGGTTCTTAATAAAAGGACTAGGTAAAGATCGATACCTGTGCCATAAAGTCCTCTTCAACTGCTTTCCCTGCAGCAGCTTCTTCTTCAGCTGCATTTTTCCATCTTGCTATTTCTTCTTCGGCTGCTGTAATGTCTATCATAAGTCCTTCAACCTTGATGAAACGTGAGATTAGTTCCATTTATAGATAATGAGCTTGAAGAGTTGTATCATAATATAGATGTGGCCAATGAAGAATAGACTGAAAACGCAGTAACATTTGCATGACAAAGAATGCAATAACATTAAATAACAGACAAGGATAGCTACACTACATTCTCATTTGCTATGTGTTCCCTCTCTTCAAGCTCCTTGATACAATGCTTTAGATGAGTAATCTCTTTCTCTTGAGCATCCAAATGTGCTTTGTGCAAGCTAGACTCTGCCCTTAATACAGTAAAAGAAAAGCAAACAGAGAAAAAATCAGCAGAGTTCTTAGGTAAAAAGGAAAACCTCTCTATGTAAGGAAAAGGATGAAGAAAGAACAAAAGAATTTTATTTTAGCAAAATTGTTTGTTAAAAAAATATGTAATGACGCAATAATTGAAGCTTTTCGTTATCAAAAGGAAAATGCTATTCTGTTTTTTAAGTAAGAGATTTAACAGTCCCATAACTAACTGTTCCTTATTTCTAATATTATATTCTCACACTTAACAGATAAAGTTGGCATTGCTTTATACATTTTTTCTTGAACCATTTTATTTTGTTCATTTTTACTTTGAAAAAAATGGATTTGTGAAGTAGGCAACCTTACCTACTTCACATCCATTTTTAGCAATTTTTATTTTTTTTTAAATACCACCGTGGATTTTCATAACTATATCCCTTCAATATGTCATTCAAATTTTGTCAGAAACAGAGACTCCTACGGCCTCCATCCGGACAGTCATTTTTTAACGGTCACAGATTTGTTGTATTTTATCTGTTCTGGATGGAGGGCATAGGAGTCTCTGTTTCTGACGAAATTTGAATGGCATATTAGAGGGATGTAGTCATGAAAATCCATGGTGGTATTTTTCAAAAAAAAAGGTAAAATTACCTACTTCACAAAGTAGGCTCCCTTTCGTCTTCGAAATTATCATCTAATATGTTTATTTCTTTTTTCCCTATATTGTGTCAGGATCCAGTCTAGTAAGACCAACTATGTTGACATCAGCATCATCAGTTTACATCAAGGTTCATCTTTAAGTCCATTCAGTTTTACTTTGAATTTGGATAAGTTGATTAGTCACATTCAGGATGATATACCTTGGTGTATGCCGTTTGTCGATGTTATTGGATAGGTTGATGAGCCTATAGATAAAGTAAATGAGAAGCTTGAGGCGTGCAAACACGCCCTACAGACGACTACATGATTTCATGAGTATGGCTAAGATGGAATATATGGAGTGCACATTTGATGGAAACAATAGTGAAGGAATGGAGGTGAAGATTGGGGAAGATAACATTCAGAAGAAAGACTCTATAAATATTTGGGATCTATTCTGCAATGTGATTGGGAAATTGATGGAGATGTTACTCATATAATAAACGCATGTTGGTTAAAATGGAGAGGAGCCTCTAATGTTCTTTGTGATAAGAAAATTCCTATAAAAATCAAAGGAAAGTATTACAAAGCAGCCATGAAGTCTGTTATGCTATATAGATCTGAATGTTGGCACGTGAACCATAGACATATGCATAGAATGGCAATAGCAGAAATGAAAAAGCTATGATGGATATGTGGTCAAACACAGAAAGATCAGGATAAACAAGGTGATCAGAAGGAAAGTTGGAGTAACTCCAATAAAGGATAAGATGAGAGCGAATCTCTTAAGGTGATTTGACCATTTAAAAATGAAGTCAAGTGATGCTCCAGTTAGAATATACGAGATTTGAGATGTTGAGCTTGTTAAAAAAGAAAGGATGAAAAAGGCCTAAGAAGTGACGAAAGAAGACTATTCGAAGATGTCGAAGTATTTGAGTCATGCGTCACTTGAGTTGTAGATAGGTAAATGGATCACTCCACATCCAAGTCTTTAGTCCCACATCTACCAGTTGTGAGATGTGGAGACTCAGTGAGGGCTATATAAGAAGCCCCTCACCCTCTGTATCCAGTGAGAAAAGTTCAATGGACTATCAACCCTTTGAGGCGTTCTCCCGTAGTTTCATCTCGCTCCTTAGGGAGTAGGGTTCCACGTAAAAATCTCATGTTCTTAATGTTTAACCAATTTCTCTGATTACCGCTTCCAGATTCATATTTCTTAACATGCTATCAAGGTGGGAACGATTCTCGAGGTTTTATTTTTGTAACTTGTTCGAGATTCGATTATATCATTTGATTATGTTCCAATATCTGTTCATTTTGTTCAAGTTCATATAGAGTTTAAGGGTTCTTATGAAATCCTAATTTCTGTATTTGTCGAATATCATCATCGAAGGTTTGAAAGTAGCGAACAAGATTCCTGAAGGGTCATCTCTGAAATCCTAATTAGGGTTTCCTGTTGGAACCCTAATATAGAAGCGCTACAAGATGCGGTGCGCGATGGACTCCAGTCGCATGACGGCACATCCCCTTCCTGCAGCATCTCCAGTCGCATCCCCAAGTAATGCTGATTTCCAACGGAGATCACTAGGCACGACGAGAAGACTCCAACTGCGAGCCACGCAAGCGGCGACTCTAGTTCTCCAGTCGCAGATTAAGATGCGCAACCCTCCGATTTCCCATCTCCATCTCTAAGCCACGGCGAGAAGACTCTAGTAACTGCCCGTCCTCGAGGAGCACAACGCCACCTCCTCCTTGCGCGATGCTCCAAACTCGTCGTGCACCCTCCAGCGACTCCTCTCCATCGCGCTATGTGCACGAGCAGTACCACCAATAGGCGGCGGAGACCATTGTGCCGCCCATCCCAGTCTAAGTTACAGGCAGCAGCATCCAGGGGGCGCGACCCCAGCAGGAAGTACACCTCTTCAAGGTTGCGTAGCAGCTCCAACTCCAGCGAAATTAGGAGGAGCTCGAGCCCCTTCCAGATCGTCTCCTCAAAGTGCCACTCCGCAACCCCACGCGAGGTAGCCCCATGTGGGGGCGACACACCTCCCAGATGCTAGCGGCGGTGGCAGCAGCAATAGAGCATATCCTCCCGAGGGAGAATCTCCAAGCGGTGGCAGAATGTGGAACCCCATCGGGGGGGCTGCGATTCGAAGAGGGTTCCCCACTAAATAAGTCAGAGGCCAATGTCTTGTTTGAAAAAAAATAGAGAGAAAAAAAAAGCAACCGCCTTGGGTTGCAATTTGTAAGAGTCCTTTGGGATGTGTCTTAAATAATGAAGAGGTAAAAAAGAAAAAAAGAATGCTTACAAAAAAACATATACGTGAATTTTTTTTTGAAAATTGAGTCGGTTATAAAAAAAGAGGGAATAGCCGAAAAAAAAGGATTATACAAAAAACTGTGAAAAAAAGCCATAAAAATGTGTAATGGCTTGTTGATGTTTATGTTTTCCCCATTGTCTTGTCTTCTACCAACATAGTCGACATCATTGTTTTCCGACCAGTTGAGAGAAAGGGAGAGTATAGTATAGAGTTGCAGGCTTCTTCCAAATTGCATATTCCATTCCAGATTCAGATCCTACAGTCCTTATGCATGGCCAACCAAATTTCAAACTCTACAATTTTTCAGATGAAGATTTTCCATGCACGGTTTCAGACTCAATGTTCATACTCTGAGTCCACAGTGTGATGCGCAGTTTCAGACTTGACATCAAATGTTTCCGAGTCCTCGGTTTCAGACACGCACATGTACACGGTCTTTTCATATATGCATGTGTATACCATCATCGTTTGTGGTCCCCATCTTTTGTGTTTTAATCAGGGTTCTGATGTGATCCATATGGACTCCAGAATAGAGATCTCATTCCCTATGCCATGTAGGTTAGGGTTTTCATGTGATTTCATAGGGACTCCAAAGTAGAGATCCCATTCTCTGAGCCAGATGGGGGAGACCCAGTTCTTTAATGATAAGACTTTTCAGACTCCATTCTCCAGCAACCGTGGACTCTGACGAGGATTGCACTCCACAACTTTTTCAGCTCGACCCTTTCAGAGATGGAGCAGTTGTCCACATGTACCAGGCCAGAGTTCTCCGTGTAGAGACTCATTTTCAGTTGTAGTGACTCTGACAGGTGTAGTATAGAGCACATGCTCTCCGACAAGGAGATTCTGTTGACTCACACTCCAACCCGCTCGTCCTCCTCACTTGCACGACATGAGAAGCAACATCCTCGACAACAACCGATAGTTGTGCGCGTTGAGTTGATATTGTCCGTAGTGTCCTATAGCGTGAGTTGAGATTTCTTTCTGTTTGCCCAAACTGAGCATTGCATGCTCCAGCTTGAGGAGGAGTGTTGAAGTATTTGAGTTATGTGTCACTTGAGTTGTAAATGGGTAAATGGATCACTCCATGATCCATTTACCACATCCAAGTCTTTAGTCCCACATCTACCAGTTGTGAGATGCGGAGACTCGGTGAGGGCTATATAAGAAGTTCCTCACCCTTTGTATATAATGAGAAAAGTTCAATAGACTATCATCCCTTTGAGGCATTCTCCCGTGATTTCATCCCGCTCCTTAGGGAGTAGGGTTCCACGTAGAAATCCCGTGTTCTTAATGTCTCTTATTACCGCTTCTACATTCATATTTCTTAACAGAAGTGATCTTAGTTATTTGATCTAAGCCCAAGAATGACCCAAAATAGATCCGAATGGAGGCAAGGAATCCATGTAGCCGACCCTATTTACTGTGGGAAAAGGCTTTGTTGTTGTTATTGTTGTTGTGTTGCTTCTTTATTTCTTTGTTTGAATTTATGCCTCCTGCTCACCTACATTTTTCCCAAGTTGATGAAAGACCAAAGACAAATGCTTCCTTTCTAGCAACAAAACCGCCATCACTAATTATGTCTCACCAACTTCTTCACTGACTAATTGCATCACCTATTTTCCAAATTTGGTCTTATTATTTTAATATTGTGTTGGAGGTTTCCTTCATCGTCATAGATCAATTTTTCTTACTAAAAGTTAGAAAGCTAATTATGAAAGAAATAGTAAGAAGATGAAACAATATCCTTTTTTTCTCTTATATTGATTGGATCAAAAAACACCTCAGTACTGCTAAAGATTCTCTTTCTCACCTTTGATATATAATTTGAAAATGTTTATAATGTTTAAATTTTATAACATAAATCTTATATATAGTCATGTATCAAAATATAGCTACAGAAATCACCATTAGAATATAAAGTTAGGCTAGATCTCGAGAAAGGAAGCGAGTGTGATCAAAATTGCCTAAAATCTAGAATGTTAGGGCTATGAGACCCCTTCCCAAGAAAATTAATAGAAGATAGAGTGCAGGGCAATCTCAACATACAACCAACTCAAATGGAAGACAACGTCATTTCTTTGAAGCCGCAAGGCCCAACTGAATGCAAAAGGACAAGCACATTCCATCCTCCTTCGACGAGCCACTCTCAAACCATCTCTACCATATATGCTAATCGTGCAACATGCACACAAATATACATACAATATGCATACATATGCACATTTGCAACAACAGGGTTACCGGTACCAATATAATGAGAAACATTGTAGTATATAGGCTGAAACATAAATAATAGAAGCGGATAAATAATCAAAATCTAACTCTGGAGAATATGAAGATGAATGAAGAAATAAAATCAAATCCCCAAGATGAACATAAAATCAAACCGTTCTGATACCATGTTGAAATATAAAGAAAGGAAGCGAATCAATAATCATTGCAAGAAATCAAACATAAACATCTTGGTTTTACATGTACCCCTACTCCATGAGGAGTGGAATGAAACTACGGGAGAAGGTCTCAAAGGGTCGGATCTTCTATTGGAGTTTCTCTCAATGAGTACAACGGAGTGTAGGGCTTATTATATAGTCCCACAGATAGACCGAGTCCCACAAATAGTAGATGTGGATTAAACAAGAGTGGAGGGTAATTAGATATAGGAGAAATCTATTTTTTTTTTTTTGAAATCTAGGAGAAATCCAATTTCCCATCTATTACATACTCCAACAATATATATATATATAAGTACTCCTTTAAACAGCAAAGAAGAAAAGCATCGTCATGCCCACATAACCAGCAGATTCCGTACTGTCAGGACAATTCATCATTAAGGATTCCTCAAGGTAACTTTTAGCTTCTTTCAGCTCTTTATCCCAAGGTCAAGTGACCTCCACAACTCAAGCCTCAAGGCAGCTTAGACAGTTGGACAAATTCCGTCGTCATCTTCTAACCTTATCTCCAAAATTCAGCTTAGCTGAAATTGCACGCGCTAAACTACGTGAGGACTCTTTCCAACAAACCGCTATTTGATTAAAGTTCAGGTTAACTTATTCCAAATCTCGCCCTCCAAATCATTATATTAGTAAAATCTTCTTACCAAGCACAATGTGACCCCTGGTAACAATACAACATCTATCTAGCTTCAGAATGCTATGGTTTATGTTCCTACCCATTATTTGGATGTGCCAGTCAGGCTAATATGAGTAAATTAATCACGAGCATGAAAAGGCTTAAAAACCCGTCTTTATCCTCTCTTGGATTGCATCAAACAAAAAGGTCTTAGCAAAAGAATACCTAAGCGCATCCACCAAGCTTTGCAGCTCAAGGATCCTTGCCTGAGATGTCTTGACAGTGCTCTCCAAGGCACCAGCCTGCAGAATGCGCAATAAGCAAATCAGCACTTTCCACTCCCTAGCACATTAACCTATCAAATGTGCAAACATAATAAAAAAATCTAAAAATGTTTGAGCACGGGAAATTTATTTGTTTTTTTCTCAAGAAATGTTCACATAATAGTGGTACAGGTCAAATCAACAGAGTCAACTTTCTTTTATGTTTTATAAATATAAATTTTAGGTGCATACATGAGGAAAGCAGTGTGCAATGAACAATGCAAGCATGATTTGGGAATTAGGGAAGGGTTTTTCCTTGCAATCCTAGCAATTTCAATACAAATATTTCTTGATCAAAAGCAAAAATATATTTTGCCGAAACCACACTATAGATGCTCACCAAGGTGTAGACTTCATCGTCGCCGTCCTCAACCCCATTCCCAACATAACCATTACCATCAAACTTAACATCTATACCAGCTTCTCTCAACCCATCCTCCGCCACTTGTCGCACATCACTAGCCTTCGACGACAAAGCACTTCTAAGCAACATCCCGATATGTTGCTTCTCCCCCACCAATCTAGCCACAGTTTCGTTCAACCCCTGAGCCTCCTCCAACTTCTCCTCCATCCTATCCTTCACCTCATTAACCTTCCCTGCCGCCACCTTCGCCAATTCGCAAAGTGACGCCATCCCCTCCAATGCGGTCTTAAAGTTCTCACCCACATCCATCTCCTTCCACACAAACATGGACTCATCGAATTCACTCGTACCCAATTCCGCATTGCGCAAGATCTCATAGACTCTCTCGTGTGCTCTCGATATCCAACTCAACTGATCAACGACCAAATTGCTCTGCGCATCCAATCTCCCCTGCAAGGTGCTAGCTTTCTCGTTGCACTCCTCCCCAAACTTCCTTACCTCTAACAGTTCCTTCTCCAGCTCGGAGATCCTCGTGTCCTTCTCGCCCATTGCCTTCTCCAGGCTCTTGACCTGCTCTCCGAGCCCCCCGATCGTGGCCTCGAGCTGTGAGATCTCAATCGCGATCTCGTAATTCTGCTGCTCGACACGCTCCCGTGCACGGTCCCGCTCCTTGCCAACAGCCTCTGTCTGCAAAAGGAGCTCCTCCACGATCTCGTTTGTCCGCTTGATGACGCCGTATGCGACCGCAGGGAGGCCAGTGTACTTATCGGACCGCGGGAGCCCACCGGCAGCGAAATTCTTCACGCCCCTCACCTTCCCGGAGATCTTATCGATCCCCGTGACAAGCATCTGCGCCGCCGCCTCGATCTCCGACCTCGCCGCGTCCTTCTGCCGCAAAATCTCGTCTTTCTGCCTCGAAATCTCGTCTTTCTGCCGCGAGAGATCGTCTTTCTGCCTCAAAATCTCATCTTTTTGGCGGGAGGCATCGTCTTTGTCGCGGTTGGCCTCGTCGCGCTTGCGGATAGCCTCGTGAGCGAGGGCCTTGAGGCGGTTGAAGGAGGTTTGGAGGTCGGAGAGCTGGAGTTCGGCGGCGCGGCGGGACTGGCGCTCCTTGTCGAGGTCGGAGAGGAGGTCCTTGAGGCGGGGGTCGTCCGGCGAGGGGGCGGCTGCGGCAGCGGGGAGGACGGAGGGGGATGGGTCCTCGTCTTCGACGTCGCTGAGGACGGCGTCAGGATCGCCGCCGTCGGTCATCGGTATTAGGATTCCGGCGAGTAGAATT
Organism: Ottelia alismoides; assembly: GCA_037367405.1. Taxonomy (NCBI): domain Eukaryota; kingdom Viridiplantae; phylum Streptophyta; class Magnoliopsida; order Alismatales; family Hydrocharitaceae; genus Ottelia; species Ottelia alismoides. Next base: position 201,090 of record JAZKJV010000824.1, on the reverse strand, counting down.
AGGGTTCCGGCGTCTCCTCTATTCCTCCATCTCTAACTCTCGATCTCTATTTTGCATATATTCCTGTTTGTTTCTCTTTCTAAGACCGACCGGTCTGACGATGTGGTGAGTTTGGGGTTGAATGGAAGAGGAAGGAAATCTATTCAAAGAAAAGATTCATTCCTTGCAAAAATTATATTTTGATTACAGGAACAAATGTACCATACTCTTTGCTAAATTCTCATATAATGACAATTAACAGAATTTGAAACAAATGTGTCATGTTCTTTGCTAAATTTTCATATAACGACAACTAACAGAATTTGGAACAAAGGTGCTATACTCTTTGCTAAATTTTCATATAATGACAATTAACTTCTCTTTGGAACAAATGTGTCATACTCTTTGCTAAAATTTCATTGAAATTTCCATATAAGGATTATTTGATTGTTGTACAAAAGTTTCGGATGTTTACACCCATAACTTTGAGTAATTTCGTAATTACAATCATAACTCGTGTAATTGTGAATTACATGAGAAACTCCGATAGTCATTCCATCTATCACCCATGGCCTTCTGATAGTTTTCCCATTAACCCAACCATATCATTGGGTTAATCTAACCCATAGTCTATCCAACGACTGTTGAAAATTTTCAAAATAATAATAATAAACCCATTCCTTCTCCAACGCCTGACGTCCTCCCTCCCGTCCCTCTGCCCTCGCCCTCCTCCTCCAAGCGCCACCCCCGTCGATTGCCTCCCCCTCCCCTTCTTCCTCCTTCAGCTCGCCCTCTCCCCTTCCTCCTCCAGCTCGCCCCCTTCCTCTTCTTCCTCCTCCATCTCACCCAACCCCCGTAGATCCCTCCCCTTCTTCCTCCTCCAGCTCGCCCCCTCCCCTTCCTCCTCCTCCATCTCCCCCCAACTCGTCGATCCCTCCCCTTCTTCTTCCTCTATCTCACCCCACCCCCGTCGAACACCCTCATTCTTCCTCCTTTAGCTCACCCCTCCCATTCTTCCTCCTCCATAATGACGATAGCAGGAGGCGGTCAGGATGGAGCATGAGGTGTATGTTGGAAATGCGAGCCCACGGCGAGCCATTATGCAATAAATATTATTGCAAATATCATTCCCTGATCTGAAATGAAGAATAATTCATTTGCATAATAGGTCCCTTAGTACAATTAGGGTTATGTACCATGGCCATCTTAATAATCATACAGCTATTGATTCAACTATTGAATCAAGGAGGTTGGTGCTTGGATGAATATCTAAAGGGTTAGATTGAGGACTCATCAAGCACCGTCAAATGATTATTAAGAAATGATCTCCAGCCTGAGTAGGAGATGTCAATCCTTATTCCTAAAGGCTGATATCTGACCGACCTCTTGATGCAGGTCCTCTGCATAGGAATAGAGATTCGGAGGTGTCAGATTAGTTAGGTCAAAGAGTTGACTTAACGAGATCGAGATAACCAAAGTCCTATATCGTATGCTGTCATGATATAGGCACGCATCCTCTGACCGGAGACAGATGTGTTACTATATGTCTGAGTGTGTACATGTGGCAGACCAATAGGTTGATGACCTAATCAAGGTCTATACACTGGCGCGTTGGGGTGCATATAAGGGCATATGAGTAATACGATCTCTCAAAGGGATCATACAGGTTCAGTTACTGAACCGGAAGACATGAGCTCACTCATGAGATATTGGGAAGAATCAAATTTTATGCGCATGGTCGTCTCGCTTTGGAAGCTTGACTGAATTTGTAGGTTTGATATATACTTTTAGTATATGATCAAGACCTAGGTATGATATACACTTTTGAAAAGTGTATGATCGATACCGACTCCCAATGATCGAATGAGAAACTTACTGATAAAACCATGAAGTAGACAGTATAAAGTTGATCCAATACTTCGGGTTTAATCTGAGTCTTCCAGTATGCAGGATGTACAGGTATTGGGAATATCTGAGGGTGATTTGATCATAAACGGTTGTATAACCATGACGCTTCCATTCCTAGGGAGTGATGAAACGGGTCTGGATTTTAGTGACTCCTCTCAATAGAGAAGTGATCTGATCTTGGTCCAAGTGTTGGACATTGATCTGAATGTGATTCAGATACAATGAGAAGATTAGATTTACGATCTTGATTTAATCAAGCATCTATGGGAGGCCCGTGATCTGGATTTGAGATACGATCTCAATATCCATGTCACTATACGTGGAACAATACAATCGCCCTGTCCTTATCTCCAAGTATCTGCGGAGAGATTGCATTATTCTTGAAGGGTTCGAGAATAATTCCATAAGATCTGAGCAATGAAGAAATGATGATTAAATGTGATTTAATCATATTGATGTGTGAAGAAATTATCCAATTTAATTAAATGTGATTTAATTAATGTGGATAAGAATAATGTGGATAGTAATATCCAATTATTTGTAATATATTATAAATACGATTTATAATGTATTAGAGAGAGCTAATTATAATTTATATGTGTTGATTAATTATTATGTGTATTGGATACACATTGTGTAATTAATGGACAATGTAAATTATATGTTGTTTTGGGTTGTGAATATGATTCACAATTTTTCCATGGCAAGATTGCAATATTCTCAAATATAATTGTGAATTATTTTTGAAGAATAAAACCCAACAAAAGTTGTTGGAAATAAATAAAGAGATTTCCATGGAGATATGCAATCTCATGACATGTCATGAGATTGCTCTCCTCATGGAAAGCTTGGGCGGCACGCAATTCCAAATAGGAATGGGTGGCCGCCCATATGGAATGTACATGGAGATGTAATCTCCATGTATATTCTCTCCTTATTTATTTGGTTTAATTTTGGATTAATTTGTATTTGATTTTGTCAAATATATTTTGATCTAAATTTGTTGGTTTTACCAACAACAATCTTAGCCATTGGATTGACATAAATCAATCTCATCCATTGATTTTATGTCACATGGATTGAGATCCATGGATCCCAAAACCCTATAAATAGAGAGGCATACCATGCTCTATCTTGACACTTGGAATATTGGAGGCTCTCTCTCTTCTCATTTCTTCATACACGATAGCCCTCCCTCCCTCTCTTGTTGGTGGCCGTCCACCATACCCTAGAGGAGGGAACCGTCGTCGCTATCGCCACCGCGCCGCCGCTTCGACGTTCTTCGGTTCTCCGTCTTCTTGGAGAGTTCCTCTCACGAAGGAGACGTTTGATCTCGTGCGACAAGATCAGGAGCAACCACGCTTAGATCATCTTCTTGGATTGCGAGGACAACGCGGTTCATCCCCGCGCTCGCAAGCGGTCTCGTCGACGATCGGACTTGAGACAGGAGGTCTCTTCCTTTAGAGACTTGATCAACCACGCTTCAAGATGTATTGCATTATACTTGTTGTGGTTATAATGAAACGATCTGAGAATGGTTCTCGGATCATGTGGTTTCATCGAATAAAAATTTTAAATTCCGATGCACCGAACAACTAGTACGACTAGTCGTTCCTCGTCGTATCCGATACGACGATCACGCTTCCGTGATGCACTTGAGGATAATTTCCATATCCTTCAAGTGGTATCAGAGCCTTAGGTCGACGGTTTCGAATATGATTCGAAAAACTGAGGACGACTTGGGTTCGTTAAGGTCGCGGAAGTTTTTATCGCATTTGATTTCGCAGATCTGTTTAGTAAATAAATTCGGCATTGTTTAAATTGTTTAAATACGAATTTAATACTTGAATTTTGTTCTCCATTAAACAAGGAAACCATAGAATCTGAGTTTACGTAAATCGGATTTCGTATGCTCTAGATATGGTTGTTTTAATGAACATGTATGCACTGTTGCGGGAACTGTAGATCTGAACGTGATTAAAATGTTAATTACTGTTTAGACTTGCCTCGAAATGCGTGTAACATCACTTAGATTCTTTCCTAAATCAAATTAGCAATCTATGAAAATTGATTTTGTCTAATTTGAATTTAAATTGATTGAGATATGTTAATTTTAGTGAGTAGGGGTCCTTACTGAAATTACATTCCTAATCTAGAACCAAGTGATTGTCAATTAGTGAAATTAAATTATTAATTTCGTGAAATAATCCTGAAAAATATTTGTAAAATATTGAAACATGATTATTTACCTAATTGACTTGGCCCCAACCAATTAATTGATTAAGATGTGATCTAAATCATAATTGGACACCATAATCTTTCAAACTTGATGCTTGAATAGGATTTGGGAATTTGTCTAGCAAATTTCCTTATAATCAAAAATGTTTTGATTATTACTATATGGTACAATTTCGGTTGAAGAACCGATGATCATCTCAAGTACAGATTAATCAATTTGGCATTATCCTTTCCCGAGGCAGATATGGTGCCTAGTCGGAGAGCATTGGGGTTGTGGGTTGCAACGTATGTGGTCCGTCCCACTCTCGTCGGTACTGGCCATGACAGCGGGTAGGGCCGGGATAATGTCGGAGGGATTAAGATGTATTTTTTCTAATTATTAAAATTCGAATTAATACGTATTTTGAGATACTACCATATATATATTCAAGTAAAATAATCAAGTTTGATTGATTGAATTGGATTGATAATTAATTTAATATGATTAAGTTGATTATGTTCAATTAAAATACTCTAATATGATTAGAGTTAATAATTCTCTTGGAAGAATTAATTATGTAAATGTGATTCACAATAATTAATTAGAATTTGAATATGATATGGAGGATCACATAAGTGACATCCATGGTCTCCCGTCAAGGCGAAGGGTTCCGTCGCCAGGGATTGTATGTGGGAGACGCCTGTCCGAAGTGATAGCTCCTGTATGCAAGCGCATCTGGATCGAGCTCTTCGCTTCTCGAAAGAGTAAGGACGTATGCGTAGTGACCCCAATATCGGGTCCTCATATTATTGGGGCGATATTGGATTGCGCATAGCGAGTTGTATTCCTGTTGACGGTTGGTTTAATTAATGACGGGTCAACATCGCCTTAGGGGTGGTGGGCCCGGGTGTTAAAGACCGAATTGGGAGATGCAAGTTGGACTTGCAAGGCGGAATGTGTTCCCGCTTCTTTTTATCCGAGTTGTAGGTTCTCATATTATTGGGATGCAACAAAGATAAGGAAGGAGATCCCAGATCTTGCTTGAGATATAATGGTAAGTATATCTCTTACGTTGAAAGTGATTAAGGGAATGAACTTTCAATGTTGACATGGCAAGACAACTTTGATGTAAAAATTCCTAAATCAAAGTAAAATATGTATATATAAATACATACATCTATGCAAAATTTCTTATTTCAGATAATCCTTCATTAAAACCCACTCAATGATATACTCAATAGTAACCAGTGAAATATCTTGGATTGGATTCATGATCCAGATATTGTACATGCAATTGAACACATAATGTATGTGGTTACAATATGCAAGTCTCCTCATACTAACGAGGAATGACAATTAAATAGATAATAGGACTACAACCCTAGGGTTTGTATGTCTCTATAGTCTTGATCTCATTGGATGTACTTTGGAAGTAACATGTCGATGATGATCGCAATTATCAAATAATCCTTATAAAATCAATGAAGATATTCTGGCATACATATGTGCTCTTGATATTTAATCATGAGTGACATGGTTCTCTGCATCATGTAGAATGGTATCTCTATAAGAGATGATGTATTCAAATTGTTTGAGTACCTACCTGAACCTTTGTTTTAAGAGTTTAGATGGATGTAGATGATGAGTGTCATCATTCTACTGTCTATACTCTAGTCATTCATGAAGCTTCATAATATTCATATTGTATGAATTTAATGAAGCATGTATAAATGTTGAAAAACTCTTACTTTGATTTCTTTTGAATTTAAAATAAGAGATCCTCTGTCTTGAGCAATGGTTGCTTATAGATAAAGGGAGCGCAATGGAAGCATGGGTTGGACCCAAGAAAGAAGGAAAGTCAAAGAGTTGACTGGACTTCTGTGACTTCCATATGACATCCAAAGAGTTGGATGAATGCCAATACTGCAATAAGTTGATGTGTTGATAATATGACTATCAAGTCTGTCTAGAATCCTTAGAGAAGGACTCAGATAGAGCATAGGAATAATCTACATAAATCATTGATATTGACTTGCTTATTGAATAAGATAAAGTCTTGTGATTGTATCTCAATCTTCTGACAACACTTGCAATGGGTTGCATATGTTTTAGAAGACTGGAAAATCTGATCTTAAGGTTTATAGTTATCCACATGGATATTGATGCAATTGTTGCAACAATCTCTGTTGGATTGATGGACTTGTTAATTTCAGTGGGAGAGCCCTTAGTCTTAGAGAATGTCTCTGTGACCAAGATATTAGAATACACTCATTGTTTATTTCTAAATGTTGGAAATAAACATGAATTCTGGAATGGACCTATCATAAAGAGTTATGATAATATTTCAGAAAGTAATCTAAAATCTAGTGGACTCCACTAAATTAGAAAATTAATGAATGGTTCATTAACATTTCTAAATACTGAAATTAAACCTCAAGATCAATAGGAGGATGAAGATCATTTGACAATGATCGAACATCAAGCCTTGGACATTTGTCTATTGATTTGATCGATAGACTAGTAAGAGATGAAACTTTAGAATGTTTAAAATTTCAAAACTTACATACTTATGAATATTGTATTCAAAAGGAAAAATGTCCAATACACCCTTCTTTGGGAATGGTGTAAGATGTCAAGGTATTTAGGATCTCATACATATTGATGTATGCAGATCATTTGTAGATCATTTGTATCATAGTAAACATTATGGATATGTGATATCTATTGATGATTATGTATGATATGAGATTTCTTCTCTTCACCTAAAGAAACCTTTGAAATGTTCAAAGATTTCGTAATTTTGGTTTGGAACCAAAGCCTGAAGTAAGATGAAAATGAATTTGGTCTAATCTAGGTAATCAATACCTATTAGATGAATTCATAATATACCTTATGGAGAAAGGAATATCATTCCTATCTCACTCCTCCTAATGAACCAAAACTCAATAGAGTTGTAGGGAGATACAATTGAATCATGTGTAACATGATTTGATCAATGATGAATTTTTAGCATAATTCCCTCTTAGTTTCCAGGTATATATGTAGTAGAGACTACATTATATATCCTTAATAAAATTCCTTGAAAGTAAGCTGGAATTAAGCACTAGAGAGTGCTACTTCATTAGGAAAATAAAGGATGGTATTGGATACCTACTTTATGACCTTGAGATTCTTAAAGTATCTCATCTCTGAGAATGTGATTCTTAGAGGTTGAGACTCTTGAGAATCAATATGAAAATGAAGTGTAGGAACTCATTTAATCTTGAGAAGATAATGAGGCTCCTAGAAATTGGAAACTAAAAGGACAATTAAATGTGAAACACTAATACCTCTTCAAATGACTTTGAGGATGGATTCCATGTGTTAGAGAAATCTGACAATGATTGAACTTCATGTGATGAAGCTTCTGAAGATCATAGCATGGATAGATGGATGTCAGCAATAAAAGTCTAATGTAGACTTCATATACAAGTGTTGTATATGGACCCTCGAGGATCCACCTATATGGGTAAGACCTGTAAAGGTGTAAATGGATCTTCAAGAGAAAGGGAACCTGATGAGAAGGTAGAAACCTTCAAAGCACGGTTCGTAGCCATGAGCTACACACCGGAAGAGAAGACATTGCTTGCAATGAGACTTGCTCTTCGGTGACCATGCTTAAAACCATCAGAATATTGCTAACCTTAGCTACACAACTTGACTATTGCATCTTCGAGATGTAAATCAAGATTGCATTCCTCTATGAATACCTCTCTGAGGATATTCACATGAAGTAGCCCCAAGGCTTCATGGTTGAGGAAAGTAAGGTGTGCAAGCTAAGGAATCCATCTATGGACTCAGATAAGCTTCTTGAAGTTGGATCATAAGATTTGATGAAATTATAAATGTTATGATTTCAGATAGAATCTGGATGGGCCATGCGAAGGTTAGTGGGAGTGCCTTTGTGTTCATCGTGCTAAATGTAGATAATATCCTAATCATTTAGAATGATATAAGGATAATAATAAGTGTTTTATGGACTGGCTATTCCATATCTTGAAATATGATTTCAAAGTTACCTCTTAGATCTTAGTTCTGAAGTTGTTCAGAAGCAAAGAGAAGAGGATAATGGGACTGTCACATTTGTAGTACACCTTGGACGTATTCTATTGTTAGAAATTCCAAGAAAGTCTTCCATCCCTTAAGATATGGTACCGACCTATCTAAAGGGATAGCACCTCAAAGAGTTGAGGCAGTGAATGCTAGAACTACTTGCCCTTGGGCATCAGTTCTGAGAAGCCGGGTGTGTGCTAGATGTGTACAAAAGCCAGATGGCTGCCATGCAGTGGGAGTAGTAAACTGTTACTAATCGTACTATGGAAATAAAACACTTGGTTGCAGTAATAATAAAATCTTCATAGATGACAAGATTTTTGAGATAGTGATCTCGAAGTCTTATCTTCAAAAACTTAAGACTTTATAGATAGAGATCTAAAAGGTCTTAATTGTGGATACCTTAAGAGATAGTGATATCCATAAATAAGGGTATTCTGATAAGGATTATGGAAATACTGGTTATGATAATTGTTAAGCCGTAGTGTCAAGGACACTATAGTTTTTAACAAGATTTAGTATGGATGCATAAGATGCAACATTCGCATTAGATGCGAGCACTGTTACTGGGGATATGCAAGTGCCGTAAAAGGACTCGGCGTAGTCTTGTAGGAACAGAGTGACTGATCAGCTTACCTAGCTATTTTTTTAAATAGCCTATGATTGTCACATGAGTGTGGGTTTAAATGATTAGCCCATTAATGGCTCTTTGGGCTAGTGGGAGATTGTTGGAAATGCGAGCCCACGGCGAGCCATTATGCAATAAATATTATTGCAAATATCATTCCCTGATCTGAAATGAAGAATAATTAATTTGCATAATAGGTCCATTAGTACAATTAGGGTTATGTACCATGGCCATCTTAATAATCATACAGCTGTTGATTCAACTATTGAATCATGGAGGCAGGTGCTTGGATGAATATCTAAAGGGTTAGATTGAGGACTCATCAAGCACCGTCAAATGATTATTAAGAAATGATCTCCATCCTGAGTAGGAGATGTCAATCCTTATTCCTAAAGGCTGATATCTGACCGACCTCTTGATGCAGGTCCTCTGCATAGGAATAGAGATTCGGAGGTGTCAGATTAGTTAGGTCAAAGAGTTGACTTAACGAGATCGAGATAACCAAAGTCCTATATCGTATGCTATCATGATATAGGCACGCATCCTCTGACCGGAGACAGATGTGTTACTATATATCTGAGTGTGTACATTTGGCAGACCAATAGGTTGATGACCTAATCAAGGTCTATACACCGGCGCGCTGGGGTGCATATAAGGGCATATGAGTAATACGATCTCTCAAAGGGATCATACAGGTTCAGTTACTGAACCGGAAGACATGAGCTCACTCATGAGATATTGGGAAGAATCAAATTCCATGCGCATGGTCGTCTCGCTTTGGAAGCTTGACTGAATTTGTAGGTTTGATATATGCTTTTAGTATATGATCAAGACCTAGGTATGATATACACTTTTGGAAAGTGTATGATCGATACCGACTCCCAATGATCGAATGAGAAACTTACTGATAAAACCATGAAGTAGACAGTATAAAGTTGATCCAATACTTCGGGTTTAATCTGAGTCTTCCAGTATGCAGGATGTACAGGTATTGGGAATACCTGAGGGTGATTTGATCATAAACGGTTGTATAACCATGACGCTTCCATTCCTAGGGAGTGATGAAACGGGTCTGGATTTTAGTGACTCCTCTCAGTAGAGAAGTGATCTAATCTTGGTCCAAGTGTTGGACATTGATCTGAATGTGATTCAGATACAATGAGAAGATTAGATTTACGATCTTGATTTAATCAAGCATCTATGGGAGGCCCTCGATCTGGATTTGAGATACGATCTCAATATCCATGTCACTATACGTGGAACAATACAATCGCCCTGTCCTTATCTCCAAGTATCTGCGGAGAGATTGCATTATTCTTGAAGGGTTCGAGAATAATTCCATAAGATCTAAGCAATGAAGAAATAATGATTAAATGTGATTTAATCATATTGATGTGTGAAAAAATTATCCAATTTAATTAAATGTGATTTAATTAATGTGGATAAGAATAATGTGGATAGAAATATCCAATTATTCGTAATATATTATAAATACGATTTATAATGTATTAGAGAGAGCTAATTATAATTTATATGTGTTGATTAATTATTATGTGTATTGGATACACATTGTGTAATTAATTGACAATGTAAATTATATGTTGTTTTGGGTTGTGAATATGATTCACAATTTTTCCATGGCAAGATTGCAATATTCTCAAATATAATTGTGAATTATATTTTGAAGAATAAAACCCAACAAAAGTTGTTGGAAATAAATAAAGAGATTTCCATGGAGATATGCAATCTCATGACATGTCATGAGATTGCTCTCCTCATGGAAAGCTTGGGCGGCACCCAATTCCAAATAGGAATGGGTGGCCGCCCATATGGAATGTACATGGAGATGTAATCTCCATGTATATTCTCTCCTTATTTATTTGGTTTAATTTTAGATTAATTTGTATTTGATTTTGTCAAATATATTTTGATCTAAATTTGTTTGTTTATCAACAACAATCTTAGCCATTGGATTGACATAAATCAATCTCATCCATTGATTTTATATGTCACATGGATTGAGATCCATGGATCCCAAAACCCTATAAATAGAAAGGCATACCATGCTCTCTCTTGACACTTGGAATATTGGAGGCTCTGTCTCTTCTCATTTCTTCATATACAACAGCCCTCCCTCCCTCTTTTGTTGGTGGCCGTCCACCATACCCTAGAGGAGGGAACCGTCGTCGCCACCGCGCTGCCGCTTTGATGTTCTTCGGTTCTCCGTCTTCTTGGAGAGTTCCTCTCACGAAGGAGACGTTTGATCTCGTGCGACGAGATCAGGAGCAACCACGCTTGGATCATCTTCTTGGATTGCGAGGACAATGCGGTTCATCCCCGCGCTCGCAAGCGGTCTCGCCGACGATCGGACTTGAGACAGGAGGTCTCTTCCTTTAGAGACTTGATCAACCACGCTTCAAGAGGTATTGCATTATACTTGTTGTGGTTATAGATGAAACGATCTGAGAATGGTTCTCGGATCATGTGGTTTCATCGAATAAAAATTTTAAATTACGCTGCACCGAACTACTAGTACGACTAGTCGTTCCTCGTCGTATCCGATACGACGATCACGCTTCCGTGATGCGCTTGAGGATAATTTCCATATCCTTCAGTGTAGGCCCGCGCAAAGCAGCAGACAGTGGCGGTAGCCCACGAGGCGGCCACCTCGACCTCCTCCTCCGGATCCTTTGCTATCACCTTCCTCCTCCCGACGGTGATGGGTTCCTATGGAAGAGAAGGAAGGATAAGAGAAGGAATGAGAGTGGCATCATTTGTAATTACCTTGAACCTAAAGAATGAAAATGATCCACTTGACGGAATCTGTCAAAATTAACGGAAAAACTGATGGGTGTTAACATAGGGTCATGTCATGTAAGAGTTAAGCATTATTCGAGATTCCTGATGTAATTCACAATTACACGTGGTTATGATTGCAATTATAGAATTACTCAAGATTATGGATGTAAATACCATAAAATATAATGACAAACTTTTTTTTCGAAATTATTCAATTGAAAGGAAATGTCATCAACAATTAACACCAAAAATTCCTTGACAAATTTGATGTCATCGAAACATCACATATTCTTTGAACTTTCTGTTTTTCAACTGGAAGTGATAGTTTGTTCTTACATAATGAATCATATATCAACCTTATTATTAGTGAAGGTAACTATGGTCATGAATGGCATGTTCATCATCTACCTCGTTCCCATGTATGGCATCTGGTAAGAAAAAACATGCGGCATGAACCTAATCCTCTCACACTTCCCCTTCCTTCCCACTCGCACACACATCCCACTCTTTTTTAGTTGCTCATTATAAATCACTTGAAGCAATGGAGCCACCTGGGAGAAGTTTTTTTAATAGTAAGCATGATAATTTCGAGAGATTCGAAGCATCTCCTTGTTGTTGTGGTGGCCATTGTAATGGAGGAGTGTGAAATCAAAATATAAAGTCCGATTACTTCATGACCATATAATCAAGCAATGTTGGATGAATTCAATATAATGGTGCATCTTGTATATGATAACATAATATTATAAAATTTGAGTAGATATACTTGTTACTTTTTCAATTTGCTTCAATTGATTCAAAATTAAGGCATATTTAGAAGTAATCAACAAAGAATTTAATTGCATGATATGATATTTAATAACTACCCCAACAGTTTTTGATGGAGGAAGTAAATCCTGCAAAAATTATATTTGGATAATTGACTTTTTTTTGCTTCTACTGTTAAAAAGTTCGAATTTAGTGATTTTCCTAAACTATATTGGTATTCAAGCGCTGGATCTCTTTTATTTAGAAATCATTATATTTATGTCGAAAGTTTTTTATAATTGAATACATTTCACCATATTTTTTAGTAGAAGTTATCATGATAGAATTACCAATATTTCTATTTTTGTTAGTAGAATGTAATCAAATCCCTCTCTCCACACAAAACCTAAAGATTTCCCATTCATATTACATGGAAAAATTAGGGAGGCATGCTAGTGTATATAGGTACAATGCATTGGTGTTAGTGTTTACTCGAATGTCATGAAGTATCTTATTAAGAGTACATAATATATACCTTAGGATGATGAAAATATAAATGTATAAAATGATTAATATAAAAAATATAGCCATATGTGTATTCAACATGAAGGTTAATCCTCATTTTTTCCATATTTGTATTCAATCAATATCAAGGTTAGTTCTCATTGTATGGCGTCCTGCGTGGAACACCGACAAACTGTGAGAGGGTGGTCACTACAACAAAAGAGATCTATAGTGATGGTTTTTTCTGTTAAGACCGCAACGAATTAATCGTCACTATATAATCTCATGACGAATTCATGATTCATTGTAAGAATTGTTGTTATATAAGACGTTAAATTTTTAGCAACAATTACTAATTGTTGAGATATTTCAAATCGTGACAAATGAAAATCATCGTAAAATTAAATTTTTATAATGAATAAAAATCATCACTATTTGGATATGCTGGTACTTTTTTCCGTCGCTATAAAAAGCTAATTATTTGAAATTTCTATATATATCAATATCTTTTGTCATTATTTGCGGCAATACAGACGAAAAATTTGTCACAAAAATAAAGGTTGATCCAACAACAATTTATTTGTTGTTATATATAAATTAATATAGCTATTTTATTTGTCCAATATACTTTCTCATAAATCGCTAATAATATACATGTATCATGAATTGTTGCATTTCTAACATCACACATGAATCTCCAAATAAATATTACCAATTATGAAATTACCTCAAAATAATAATTAGTCATTTATTAGCTCAACATTATTTTGGAAGAATGAAAACCACAAACATTGGAATGTTGTAGCTTCAAATATCAACATCAATCGTAAAATGCTGATGTGTCTGAATCCAAATGCTCATCTGCCAAATAGTTTGTAGACATTTCATTCAATGAATTAGGTTCCTAACATTGAAAAAAAGAAAAATAGCATAAATTACATGAGTATTTCAAAAACTAAGTTCATAAGTACTAATATGAAGATATAATTGCATTAAAAATTAATTTTATATGATAATTTAAAGCAAATAAGTATCTTGATAGTAGAAAAATCTTGAAGTTTTGAGGGCAAACAAGTACATCTCCCATAAATTGTAGGAAAATGCCCAAACCTACAAAATTATAAGAAAGCAGATGAGCTGTGAGATCCTTAAGGTCCATGATGTTTCTATTGATCCAAACTTTACAAGGATGAATGATTAGTAGTGTGCAAATGTGAAACCCCAAAACCCGAGCAGGGAATTAACTGCAAAATCCAGCTAGATCTGGACTTAATTGCAAATCTGCATTTATCCCAGTATCCAAAAAATTTATTTGAGTAGTCCATTGCGTATGGCTCGTCGATAGCTTTCCAACGAGTCTAAGAATGCGAAAATCCGACTTCAGGAGCCCTAGTTACGGCCATTTTAGCGAGGAGGGGTATAAGCCATATTCGGACCCGAACCCGGATCCGAATCTGGGTCCAAACCAATAAAACCCTTCATGCACCCCGCCCAAAACGCCCATGCCCTCCTTCCCTCGACCTCCAGCAGCTCCCTCCTCCCTTCCTCCTCCCCTCCCCCTCGCCGTAGTGCCGCCCATGCTCGCTGGAGTCCGTCGGATCAGCGATCCGAGGTCGTCCTCATTAGGAGAAGGTCGAGGTCACCCCTACGTGTGATTCTCAACGTCAACAACGTGCCGATGTGTCGTTTCTCTGCGGTGGAGATTCCAATGTTGTGAATTTTCTTGAGGTACGATGTTCCCTTCCTCCTTGCTGCGGATTCCACGCGACTCATTTATCCGAGTTTCTTCTTTTTAGCATGAGAACCTCAAATGATTTCCATGGGTTGGAGAAACCAAAGGTAAGACTCGCCAATACGATGCCATCGTTCGTTCCATGTTTTATGAGAGGATATTGAAACTGCTACTGCTCTACACGAATCACAAGCATTTTGATGGCCTGATGCCAACCCTTTTGGGTTCTGTTCTTTGATTCAAAGTGACATAGTATCTCCTCCGTTGCATGGACGATTAATACTATCCCCTTTCTCTTTCTATATCCGTTTCCGACAGCAATGACATTCTCTTTCTGTTGACTCCTGTAGTGCCTCTCTGATTGACTTGTAATGTTGTGGCATTTGTTACACCAAAAGAGATTCTATGTAGATAGAGTTAGAGCATGTCAAAGCTCTTATGATTTCTTGGTCTTTATGATTTTGGACCTGTGTATGTCAAGTGGCTTGTAGCTGCTTGTCTTGTGGCCAAGCATTTTGTGGTCATGGGATTTTGCCAAAGCGTATGGCAATTGGAGAAGTTATGACTCAAATCTGGTTTATATAGAATTGTTTCATCCATGACTCTTGACCCGATATATGCTTCATTAGTAGAACAATAGGATTCTTACAATGTAAAATGTCGGTGGTTGTTGTCGCTGCAGCATGCAAGATATATTAGATTTGTGTTGTGATTTTGATCATCAATACTGAAATACCCGTTGAAATAGAAATAGTAGATGTCCATCTACTTATAGTATTCTCAATCTTGGATTGTCAATGGCCTGCAAATGAAAGGAACTTACCAAGTCTGAATGTATTGCTTCAGTTTTTGACAGTGCGTTCTACAGTAACACAGATTTCCTTTACTTCGTAAGTGTCTATATCTTGCAGTTGATAATAGGACTATTATTCGGTTATTGATGTTTAAGGATGTAACAATCTACCTCATAAACTAGAGATTATACTAATCATTTCACACCTTATGCCGTTAGTGCAGAAACTGAGAATATAAGATTTCGTTGAGATGTTAGCACTCATGCATCCTCACCATTTCTACTTATTTACTTGGAGTCAATAAGTTAACTCCCAATCAACCTTGTAGTTATCAACTAAATCCTTGGTCAGGTTGCGTCGAGACTATTAATGACATTTCATCCATCGTGATTATACTAGTTAGTGTATTGGCTCCTTCACGTAGCAATTAGTGCATATTGCGGGTTAAATGTTTGGGCAGTATGGA
The DNA here is from genome assembly GCA_037367405.1 of Ottelia alismoides. Taxonomy (NCBI): domain Eukaryota; kingdom Viridiplantae; phylum Streptophyta; class Magnoliopsida; order Alismatales; family Hydrocharitaceae; genus Ottelia; species Ottelia alismoides. The sequence continues at coordinate 185,223 of JAZKJV010000824.1, read as the reverse complement.
TGCTACATCTCCCTTTAATACGAGCCTGTTGCTTCATGATTTACATCTTTCTAAAACTCCATCCCCAACATAGGTTGAGAAAGGGAACTATTCTGAATATTATAATATAGTACTGCATTTATTATTGGATGTTTCTGCTTTAAAGAGAATTTATTTATCACGGGCTGTGTATTGAGGTATTAAGCAAGATCTGCAAGCAAAATATGCATGCCTCACTTTGGTGATGTTAATTATGATAGTTTGAGTCGCGGAAGTCGCTGAAATTGTTCAAATGGAGTAATATGATTGCTGTAAGGGTTTAAATAGAACACAATCACAGTTTGAGATGTCAAAGTGCTTATAGAATGCCATATATTGTGGCCATGCTATCAAAACTGCAGGTCAAACATCAGATGCTGGATAATAAATAATGGGAAACTGGATTAGTGAAGGCTCAACTCTCATTGGAAGTTGTGTGGTAGGGGAGGTAAATTCTCAATCATGAACTAATGCTTAGGCCATTCAGTATGCAACTTGTTTTCACATCTCATGGGGTCGGATTATCCCTCATTTTAACCTAGCTGGATGGAAACAAAAGTCTGTTTCAGATTCCTAAGTGGAAGAAGAATGTAGCAAAATGAGTGAGTTAGCACATCACAAACAACAATCTGCATAGAAACTACTTTAGTTTCCACTGAAACTCGAAAGATACCGACACTTATAAGCATTCTAATAAGATGAGGATGCTTTCATTCTGTAAAATGTAACAGATTTAGTTTGATGGATCTGGCATTAAATCAAACCAAGGCAGATGCAACTTCTATTCAGCTGCTATATCATTTCAATGCCAGGTAATCTTAGAATATGATGCTTCAAATGCTTCTCTACTACCATGATGGATGTTAGTTACTTGAGGGATATCTGAAACTTGTAAGCTTGAGTAAAATGAACCATTCAAATCTCCTCTAGACTACTAGAATAATCCATCCACAACCACCTTCTCCTTGATCTTTTAACGGAGAAGTTTATGTTAAATATCTCCCCCAAAATGGTACCTCAATCTATATATTCAGATCTACATATTACATCTATGTTCAGCGAACGCTTCTCCCGTTGGATTCTCGTCCATACTATGGATGGCTCGATCTTGTGTGGTCATCTTCTGACTTCTGATCAATGTAAATCAAGGGTAATTTGTGTTGTGTTCATGGTAACAATGATCATATGGATGTGATATCATGATGAATGGGTAGGTGGAGATAGTTGCGCCAAGGGAGGGGGGGCATGCACCCTTGGGGCCCCGGGTAGAAGCCTAGATGACCGTGATCCCAACTGCTATTGTAGCTGCGATGGTTGGGGGACATGTTGCTTGGCACACCGAGGTGCTAATCTGACAGTGTTGGCCTCGCACTTGCGTGCTTTAGCCCGGTGCTCGAGCGCGGGCCAAGTAGTCATGGTTGGTCGGCTAGTGTTTCGCTTGTCACTTAGAGTTAACACTCGTGTATGGGCCAATGTAGGCCACATTGGTCGGTATTCCGAGTGGGAGCGCTAAGAGGGGAGTTCCGGGAAATGTGGTTAATGAAGTTGGGAATGGGACATGAATCTCCTGTGCATATGGAGGATTGGATTATCGCGAGGATTCGCGGGTTGGGATCTAAATTTGTGAATCAAAAGTACAATTGCGAAGTGGAGCTCAGTGGACGTGTTGGGAACTTAGTTAGGATGCATTGTACCCCACAGCATGCCTACGGATGCACCCCAACCCTAAGGTGTTTTCTTTTACCTTAGAGTCATAGTGTGAGGTCTCATCCAGACCAAGACCACAGACTATCCACGAAGCTTGGTTACTTATATCCATAACCAGATCAAACAATCAAAAATAAAAATGTAATTCTTTGGGAGATCAATTATCCTGTTTCTTTCTCTTTTGTACACATTTAATTCTTATCCTGCATTTCTTTTTGTGTAGTTTTGTTTAAATCGTATTGGTCAACTTTGCTCATAACGTACCTACGTGTGGATCCGCAGGTTCGCAGCAGTGATTGTTGGAGGCACCATCACTTTTGTGCAACTTCACGACACTTTTTGCAGTACAGTTGTTGGTAGTAGTTTTACTATCCTTCTTCACTTGTAGTATTTTGTTGAGAGACATGGCATGTATAATGTATGCGTGGACATCTATTTTATGCTTACATGCATATTTTTTTGTGGACATGGAAATGATCAATGGAATGTAATGGAATTGGTATATGAAATGAATGGAATATGAAATGTGAACAAGTTGAATGGGAAGTAAAATTTTAAATTCTTTTGCATGTTGCAATTTTTCTCTTGTTGTTACGAATGTCAAGTATTCGAATGTGGAATGTGTGTGCGTGGATTTGGTTTGCTGAGTACTCGGATCCTAGGGACGTCACAGCAAATTATAATATGTTCTTTGAATTCAATGCAGCCTTCAGCTAGGGTAGAGCATTGGGCTCGATCTGACCCAACCCGAGAAAGTCTGGCTCGAGCCCGTTGGATTCTAATGGGCCTTGAGCCGGGTCACGACCCGAAGTTTTTGACATATTAAGGGATTGAGCCCGGCTCAAGCCTGCGGATTCGGGCTCAGCCCGCCCTTGTTTTTGTATGATTTCAAAACATTTAATCAGAAGAACAAGAATGGAGTTTTCAAACTCTCGATAATTAGGTGAGACAATTAGCCACGATTCTATACTAATTCTTAAATTGAACCGAAAATGCAAAATTAAACAAAAAGAGAAAGAACGTATGTAAAGGTTGGGAATAGAAACAATAAGAAAATTATTTGGTAATGAGGAAGTTAACTTCCTATCAGCACATTAAAACCTTTGCCACACTTCGGGTATTTTTCTAGTTTAGTTTTACTTACAACTTGAGTTTTATACATATTTAGATATTTTGTTTATGGTAGATCTTTTATATAATATCAAATGCTTACTTCATTACATGTAATACTGTGGTTAAGATAACAAGATGTAGAAACGTAAGATATAATCCTATCAAATAAGTTGTACTTAACTATATTACCTATACGAATCTTGCATGTTCGTACATAATGCTTAGAGGAAATATTCCATTTAGTGGGACACTTGTAACATAATCAAGGGAAAGAAGTTTATATTTAAGAATTACAACTATTAAGAATTACACTAGGTGCATTTAATCAACCATAGAGAAATTAAAAATCCATAAAACCCATATGGAAAATATTGTAATGAATGGAAAAAAGTTCAACAACACAAGTGCTCCAAATATAAAAATTGATCCGATGAAATAAAATTTTAGGCCAATTCTAGTAGGGCATGTCGTTCCGTCATTGTTACCCAACCTGAAATAAAAATATTCATTAGGTATATCATTAGATATTGAATGGTAGGAAAGAATATAGAAATATGTGGAATGAACATACCATTGTGACGTCAATCAACCATAAATCGATATATACTTTATTGTCATTTATCTGGACGAACAACTAAAATTTAAAAATAAGATCGTGAATAATTGAAAATCAATTGTAATAAAAGAATGATTCGACTAATAATAGAACTCAACATATCTGTAAGGACCAAATCCTCATAAACATCGGCTTCTTCATTTGATGTTTCTTAGATGCATAACCAATCTTGAACGCAAATCAAAGCTTCCACCATAGATGGGTCCAACCGAGTACGACAAGCATCCAAAACTTGACCATCTTTGTTGAATGCAGACTCAGAAGCAACTGTAGACACTGGAATCGCAAAAAAATCTCGAGCCAACCAAGAAAGGAGTTGATTTCCACCAATGTAGAATATCAAAAGAATTATCTTTGCCATCACCAAAATCTACGGAGTTGTCAACTAAATACATATCGATATATGATTTTCCTATTTTCAAACTCACCATCTCTTTTTTCTTCTTACGAAATTCAGCTATAAAATCTTCTCTCTTGTTTCTCGTAGCGGATCCAACAATATTATTAACAACCGGAGAAGGAGTTTGAGATTGTGGACATTAAGCATCTATTATGGACTGAAAATGCATAGAATATTCCTCATATATTATGTACATAGTAATCTCTAGTTCACTCATAAAATCAACAACCACAGAATCTGAATAGACCTTCGACAAGCAAAATCAAATGTACTCAAATTTGTAACGAGGATCAAGGGTGACTGTGATTTCCAAAGGTAAATTGCATGTATGTTCCTTCCAATACTTTATAAATTTGACACTCATTCTGACTACCATATTTCTTATAGAGAAGTCATCACTTGCAAGTAGAAGATCTACTCCTTTTGACTACAAAGATTTGGTTAAAAATAAATTAGAGGTGGAGTAGCGATGTCCAGAAAACACTTTTGCTGCCAGATAAAATACTTCCAGAGCTCCACAAATATACCTTCTTCCACTCTCCAATGCTCGGGATGTCAAATAAGTATGGATAACGCGACTTCATGCGTACAAAAATTTTCGAGTAATGCAATCATGACTGAAGCATTAAAAATATGGAATTCCACCATGTGCTTACATCCAAGACGTGTCCCTTGTCTGTAGCAACTCGTTTTTGCTTAACGATCTCCTCAAACTCCTCCTTTCGACGTTGTGAGCACTTAACATACTTCGCTAAGTTTCTGATTTTAGCAACAATTTCTTTAATCTCATGTAGCTCATCTTGAACAACTAAATTTAGAATATGTGCACAACATCGGACGTAAAAATCTTCCCATTGAGAATAAGATCAGACTTAGGAGCAAAACGCTCAATCAAATTTCCAACTACTACATCATTAGCAGATGCATTGTCCATTATAATAGTGCACAAATTGTCAATACCCCATTCAGATAATCAATGAACAATCATATCAGAAATATTATCACCGGTGTGCGGTAAGGGGAGCACGCAAAAATTCAAATTTTTTTCTTAAGCAACCAATGCTCATCAATGTAGTGGTCGGTTATAGTAATATAGCCAATAGTTTGGATTCTGTCCATAAATCTATGATAATGCAAATTCTATGGGAGTTTTTTCAATCTCATCTTTCAAATACATTTTTTTGACAATTCCTTCTCAAAATAAACCGTAAAACAGACTTGAACCATTGTTGTAGATTTACCGAGAATGCATTGACATCATCTTTCTCAAGCAACCAGGAAGGCAATTCATGTTTAATAAAAACTCGAGTCAATTCCTCTCGACTTTTTTCTTGTTCAAATTTCCAATTAGTGAGTGACCCACTAGCACTAGCATTTTCAGATGCAGAAAAGTGTAATAATTATTGACCTTCATTCTTATTTATACTGTGTATACAATACTTCTCTATATGTCTCTTTAGATGAGTGGTCCCACCTTGCGTTCCACATGATAAGATCTGGTGACATTTTAAACATTTACATTTTTCTTTACCTTTATCATTCGAATCAATGATTTTAAAGTTATTCCAGACATTAGATATAAAATGTTTGGGTCCCTTATGCCCAGTAGTGCCAATCTCAATGGGAGCATCTTAATGGCCAATAAAAATTTTATTCGTATCACCAATAATATCATTGTTGGCATTCATTATCTACGCGCATAAATAAGAAAATCACTTTACTACTTGATTGTTGGCAAACTACGTAATTACAATTCCAGAGAAAATCCATTCTATGCAAATGCTTGTATATTACATGTGAATAATTATGCAAATGGAATGTGCAAGATCACATTCATAAAATATATTCCAAGCAAAAACAAATGAAATGTGCAAGATCACATTTATAAAATATATCATTGCCGAAAATGCAATTCCAACATCTAAACCACACAAACCACACACAGTATGTAAGACTCATCGTATATAGCCCCTACCCGTTCCTTTTTTATACCAAAATGAACTCTAAAAAAGGTACCCAACAACAATCCTATACTCACGGGGCAATCATCATTGTCACGATCCTCAACGAAAGCATGCCTTTTCTTTTTATTTTCATTTTTGGCACCATCCACAACCCATAGATATTGAGCTCCCATTTTAATTTCCCAACCCGTGGCATCTTATCACACATGGAGAGTACCTATTTTGACTTTTTCAAGGGTGTCCATTGTGATCATGCCCTCTCTACGTTAGGTATAGACAATCTACTACTACTACAATTATACCTATCACATAATTTATATAATAACTTTTGAGAAAACATATTTATGGATAAGAAAGAACAATAAAAAAACTATGATTTATAAAGAATAGAAAGTACTCTGATGGAATATACATTCACCTTAAGAGAGAACGAGTGTTGCAGTAAGCAATAAAAGTCCACCCTCAGACTGAAAGTTTGAAATCGTCCTTGGTTCTCTTGTCCTGTCAAAGCCAAGTCAGCCCTGTAGGCAGAAACAGACAACCAACCTTTGCCTTTTGAATATGAAGCGACATAGTTACGGGGGGGGGGGGGGGGTTGTTACTGTGTACCATACACGACGAGTGGAAGCGTTTGGGAGAGAGAGGGGAAGTGTCGTTATGGTAGGGAATTGATGAGGAAATCATGGGTTTCCAAAAAACCCCATGCAACTTAAATTATCAAAAGTGGCGGGTCAGGCCAGATTTTAACGGGCTTTTGTGGGTTCGGGTCGAGACCGACCTGCCACTAAAATATAAGGAAAATCAAAACTCGAGCCTGACCTAGGTTTTTTTATCGAGTATAGGCTGGGTCCGAGCTTTTGCGGGCCATGTCAGGGTCGGTCCCGGGGGTGACCTAGCCCAATGCTGCTCCACCCTACCTTCAGTCTAAACAACAAAGTCCCTAACCAAGTGGCAGTAGTTTAGAATTCAACCCATACTATGCTATAGTTTCTTTGGAAGATCAGCTTCCAAGGGATTCCTCATATGCAATAAGATTATACAAAACCTCCAAATTCAAACATACAACCAAATAAATATTTCAGTTAATATCTAAATATGTTCCGCATTTCTTATCCATCGAATACTATCATCACCTCTCATAGTCTTGATCAAGGAAAATATCTGTAACGTCCCGGGCTTAGGTCCCCGGTCCGTTAACGGAGCATTGGCCCTAACAACCTCTTGGGATCGAGCCCATACGGACCCGATTAACCACCCCCAAAATGCTTAAGTCGGGTTGTTCGGTAGTAAGCTCCCTACTAGTTATCCCACCCGGAAATTTTGTATTTCACGGTGTGGGACCTTTGTTTGGGGGGGTGTTACAACCTCCCCCACTTGTATTCGCAACGTCCTCGTTGCGATATGGCCCATCACTTATTCTCAATGACAGTGGCGGCTGCACGCTCCGGGTAGCCATTTCCTCCAACCTCTTTGTAGGGGCGGCTCCACCTCTCGGGTAGCCCTTTCCACTATCAGAGAGAATTTGGCTCTGATACCATTTGTAACGTCCCGGGCTTAGGTCCCCGGTCCGTTAACGAAGCATTACTGGCCCTGACAACCTCTTGGGATCGGGCCCATACGGACCCGATTAACCTCCGTTTTCTTTCATCCGCTTCCTCTGATGATGTTGAAACCTCCCGTCTTCCTTTCACCATAGCCCGCATAAAGCCATACTGCTGTGCTACTTCTAAGGAGGGAGAAAAGCTTTTTTAGCCATTAGTCCTTACTCCACTGCCGACTCTGATCAAGAAATCCATTTAGGCGGGCAAGCAAGTATGCGAGGGACTCTCAGTTAACTGCCTTCTCAATATCTTAGTTAATGACGACAGCAAGAGTCTCGCCAGGGCCCTCAGTCTTTTCTGGGGACAGGAAGAGAGTGCGAGCGTAGTTGACTGATTGACTTATCAGAGATTGAGGATCAGAGCATGACTATGGGGCATCATCAAGCAGGATTTTCATTTAGACTTTGCACCCAAGAGAGACTTCCCGCCTGCCTCATTATAAGGAAGTCAGCATATTGGATAGAGCCGCGAGAATGGACAGATGACTTCTATTCTTGATAGAGGCTCTCTCTGGTGCGGGACGAAGCCTATTTTCACTATCCATATGTCGCTTTCAACTTTCGGAGTGGAAAGCCTAACAAAGACAGCATGAGCTCCCCTCTTGTCTAGCCCTTGGAATAAGACAGTGTGTTGTGGTTGTCACCCTCCCCGCCTACTTTCTTATTACCAGTCTTGCTTGTCTCGGGCCCTTAAGAACTAGTGGTCGAGGTCGCAAGACAGGAGTTCAGACTCGCACTCGCCCCTCTAAAACATGAAACAAGAGAGCCCCAACTAGATATTCATATTCGGGCTTTTAAATATATATCTGTCGCCGCATCGCTTTCCTGAGGGTGGGAAGGTGAAGATACTCACGGAGCGGTAGATTAGAACTCATGTCGTACATTCCGAATTTCGCCCAGAAGGGCACGAGAGAGAAAGAACGGATCCCGCAAGACACCCGACGGAGAACTCTCGCTTTCTCATGCTATTTATTGCGAAAGCGTGTCGGGCCTGACGTACGTGCTTAGCCTATCGTCGAGTGAAGGTGGAAGGGGGACGGGGCTATTCTCGCCTCACGTCGAGCGGGTAGGAGCTTCAGGTTAACCAGAGAATGGTCAATGTTATCCAAAGATCTTTTTCAACCGCAATCGCCTTTCCGCAAGAGGGAAGAGAAGAGTGATGACTGCCCTTCTCATAGTTAACCCGTCTGAGAAAATTCCAAGACCATAAATAGCCATAAAAGAAAATGAGGGAAGATTTGAGAGTGAGGACAGAGAGAGGGCATCAACTGCCTCACTAGTGGAAGCAGGGGGTTCAGTAGTAGACAGAGGTGCAGCTCTTGGACTATCTAAAATGCGCGTGCTCGATGACGGACAATTTTGCTCACTAAACTCAAAAAGAAAGAAAAGGCTGATGCACCTGCAGGGTTCAGTGAGTGGGATAGGACTGAGTTTTCTCTATCTTGCAGACTTTTATTAAATATATGTGCGAAAGCTGTGATGAATGGGGGGTTCAATAGCTTTGGCTGTTCAAACTCTTGGAGCATAAGAGTCATCAGTTCACCGCAGGGCCCCGGCTTTTCCTACTAGGTTTGTGCCGTCTTGCGAAAGTCGACGAGTGGAAAAAGAAAGAGAAGAAGAAGCTACCTTAGGGGTCATATAAAAGCTGCGGGACCAGCCTGTTCACAAAGCATCCCGTGGTGCGCGGAGCCCTCATCGAGATAGATAGATGAAAGGAGACAACTGGTTTACCCGGGGAAAGTCATGCATGAAGTCAATCCCGTCTTCATTAGCTGTTTAGAGGCCTCTGATAAGGCTTGAGAGTTCAAGGGGTTCCCGGGGAAGGAGCGAATGCGAATGAGAGACTGACACAGAGACCCGGTAGAATACGAGGCCCTAGGTAATGGTCCAATCAGTTTCTAGCATTCAAAGAAAGGGAAAGGTCGAGAGAAAAATCGGTCTAAAAGATTTAGTAGTACTTAATTACATATTAGTCGGGGGTCTCTTCTTTGCCTATCCTGCATGAGGAAGCGAGCTTATAGTGAGGTTGGAAGGTCTATGACGGATGAGATTTTCCGAGAAGATTGTTAGCTAAATTGCGCTAAAAACCTGTTTAGAAACTATATAATAACTTGAACCCTGCTACCTCTATCGCTATATTTCCGTAAGTCACTGTTCTTTCTACTTCTCCCTTCTGCCTTAGGTTTCGGCCTCTGTTCGGTGATTTATGCACACAGTGCCTTTCGCTTGCGGGGCCAAAAGCGTATACCTTCCTTCATTTCACATTGAATAAGTGCCTCTCGGGTAAGCACAATCCACTATTTCTTTCGCAGGCTGAAGGCTAACTAGCGCTGGTTAGACTGTGCAGCATGAGAACAAGTCAGGAAAAGCGGATGGGAGTGTAGAGAAGAAAGGGGTGGGTCCAACCTAATACACATGCCTGGTTCCAACACTCATGATCAAAAAGAGGACATATACTCTCTCTTGCTTGGAACAAACAGAGCTAGTCCTTCCTTCTCAACTAGTCTATTCAGTAGTAAGTGCATTCTACAAGCTTCTTTCATTCGTTCCACAAGTCGAATGCGAGGCGATAGCCGGTAGAAAAGAGATATTGGTTTTATGGTTAGTGACAAAAAGCCAACAAGCATTCATTATATATGAGATGTGCTAAGATATGACACATCACCGAAACAAGAACTTCACAAGAAGCCGACAATGATCTTTGGCCGGGTAAATGCTCATTATTCCAAATATAGCCGACAATGCATTTTCTCATTATTGAGATTCGAAGCCGAAAGGTGAAAGGATGGACTATTCTTCAAAAAACAAGCTGACAAACAAATAAGTCACCCAGACTCTTCTTTGATCCCTTTCCTGAGGCCCCTCATATATAGTATATAGTCTGAATAATGTTCGAGAAACCCGCATTATCAGGAAGACTAGTCCTTTCCGTCGACCTTCAATTCGTCACTGGAAAGGCAGATCAGGGGCAAGCAATTGCTGACCAGCTAGCTGATCACCTAGCCTCACTCACCCCCGCTCGATCGCAACTAAGATATATTTCTGATAAGTCAAAGCCCCATTTTCTATAGTTATATCTCTTCGCTTTTTTTATAGTTGGAATGAATTTAGCACATGAAACTCACGGGTTCGACATTACTTATGCACTTCAACACTGAGAAGAGGGAAATCCCTTGTATCTGCCGCTAGCTCTTTCGCCTTCTTTCTAGTGCCGCGGAAAACTCTCGACGGTCAAGACTCATCCAGGAAAAGACTTGGCTGAAACCGCGGCCTCAGTCGATCAAGAGTCTGAGGCAGGCAGAGATCCGCGTTATATATAAAGATAGGAAATCTCGACAAAAAGCCTTTCTCATTATTCGCGATTATCAGTAGTAGGCGATTCGAACCACTTTCTCAGAGAATCTGGGCCGCCCGAATAGACGATGTGTGAGCGGATCAGAGAAGACCGGAGCAGCGTGTAGGAGTTGAGGAGGAGACCAGAGTCCCGAGCTGAACTGCGGGTGCGTGAGGGGGAGAGAAAGCAAGTTCTCAGGTTGAACTGTTCCAGATTGATATATATAGTCATGTGAGATCCCAGGTCGAAGTCAGGCTTGATCATCAGATTCCTGGTGAGACCTAGGTTCAACCTCCTTTCGCTTCGAGTTCCGAGATGATCAGGGAACATCATCGAGATTGGTGGTCGGTGGTGACTGGACAATCAAAAATGACTGGACAGTCCAAATCTATATTGAAAGCACTAAACTAGGCACCGCAAACTATCATATAGAATCTCAAACTAATCTTGAGAACTAATCTTTCCCACGATTATCAACTACTTTACCTACTCCTTTTTCTCGCTTTTGAATCACCTGCCAGTTCCAGCTTTCCGATCCGTCAAGGCTATTATATTCGCGATTAGAAGATGGGGAATCCACTGATTTTCTTAAGCCCGGATCTCTATCTCGTCAACTCGAAGCATCTTCCTAATTCTCTCCATCTATCGGCAGTCCGGATCCAAAGGCCCTAGCTGAAAAGTCCTTCCCTGCGTCAAACTGGAGCAACTAGACCTGGTCCATGAGGTCATCACTCCTATGATCCCGGATCCCACCAGGGACCCGATGCGGGAAGGAGTTCAGAGTATATATAGCACAGATCTGACAGGACCCCTAATATCTAGTTGTGGAGACCGGACTATAGTAGGCTATAAAGTAGTCAAGTCAGAAGATTTTGACTCCTGACACCTTGCCTTGAACAAGAAACTCACACTGAATCCGCTTCCCCACCCTTCCTCCTTTAGAGAGAGTTCCGCTCTTCTTTCTCGTTCGTCAACTCCTAGCTCTTAGCCTCTGAAAGATCATCCTCCTATAGTTCTAGTAAATCATGCACAAAAGCAGTCATATATATAGTCAAGCTGTGGTAATGGCCTTCGCCCTATATATCTCGATAGTTGTGAACTGAACTTGTATTTAATGGGCTTGCCTAACAGTCAAGAAAGTGATCACACACAACCCGAACTCCTGTTACTACCCTCAGGGATCACTACTTTCGGGAAGATGCATCTGAAATCGAATCGAGAAGATTGCCGCGGTGAGGGTATACGGAGCGGTAGGGCATCACAGCGGACAACTAATAAATAAATGGAATTGAAGGCTAGGGGAGGCAGGGACTAGAAGAGGGAAGGGAGTCTGGTTACACGCTTCCATCCCCTAGGACAAGATAGGAAGCAAGGGTGCAAGGGGTGTGATCATGGTTCCAGGTGAGGAATGGAAGGGCCCCTAAATCCCCAGGGACTGAGATCGAGGTCTTTCTCTCGCTCCGTAAACAATGCTCAAACCCTGATTTTCTATAGTGAAAGCCTCTCCTGCGTCAATTTCTACCTTCTCATCCCCCGAACCCTAATTATATAGAAGTATATAGTTTCGGTTCAATTCTACATTAATTGTTGATTTAGCCAGCAGTAACTAGATAGAAAGGCTTTCTCTTGCCTATTCCTGCTCAGTTGGTGGATGTTTTCTGACGCAAGGAGACTGCGAATCAGCGTGATTGCATGTGTGATCTTTGTGCAGTGGTTTTCTGAGGAGATTTTTCCTATGAACTCTCAAGCGTCTTCGCCAGTCCCAGCATTCTTTCTTTCTTTTATAAGCGCCGTATATCTATTGGTATCAATTATGCCATCTCTTCCCGGGAGCTATATAGTTCGAATCGAAGAAAGAGAAGAGCGAGTCCTAGTTTAAGGCAGAGTCTCAGGTAAGCAGTAATTATACCTACAGTTCGAAGAATCAAGAATAAGCGCAGAGTAGAAGCAAGCGTAGTGGAGCGAGCAACTAGTATATAAGGGCCTTGAACTCGCTAGTTCTTTCCCTGGGTCCTGTTTCATCCCTGGACTAAGACTGCGAGTGCGAGGGCTAAAGGTGCCGATAGCTGATGTAACTAGCCTCTCCAACGTCGCTTTATATACTAGTAGGGAGTACGGCTCGACGCGATGGTACCTGAAAAAAAACCTTCCCCCTGGAGCTAACATGCCCAGCTTGTTGCATAAAAAGACATGACGATCTCGCGGCATGGACTCAGCAAGGTCTCAGTGAAGATGAGATTGGTGAAGTAGTGATCTTCCCGAATTAGAAAAAAAGCGAAGAAAGTGGTTCCTCACCGGAACACTGGATTCAATGCAATATAGATAGCAGCTCTATTCTCGCAGTACATAGGCATAGGGAGTTTCACTCACACCAACGGAGTCAGCTCACAAGCAGTATGAGCCATAGCTCTAGACTCTGCTTCCGCACTTGAACGCGATCGAGTAGTTCTATTTAAAGCTGATGTTCATGTTAATAGTTAAGCATTTACCAGATTACATACGAGGAAAGTACTATTGCCTGTAGTAGATCTCCTGTCCTCTGGTGAACTTGCATAATCTGCATTTTCATAGGCACACAAGTCGTCATGGCCATGCCTTTTCTCCTCTGCCGAACCTTTTCCATATTTGAGAATAAGACAAAGAGCATGCCAGTGGCTATAACGGGGCTTCTCCTGAAATTGACTCACACGGCCCTATAGTGACGTCTGGCCTGCGTCAGATAAAGTAACTTGCCAACTAGACTCCTATATCGCCTAGGGTCATCTAAGTCTTCCTCATCTGCTATCCGGAAATTGACTTTGGGATCCATAGGCAGGCACAGAGGATGGCTTTGGACCTAGAAGACCCGACGAATTTCCGTTTCGACATAACTAGTCCTTATGAGAGACGAGAGAGAGGGGAAGAGACCAACTACAACAAGCCGGAGCGGGACGAGCGGAGTGAAAAGGTGAGCAGAGGGTTCACTATGCGAGTCGTGCAAGCCGAAGTCAGGAGAAGGGTAGCTAGCCGGTTTGCGATGCGAGTAGGAATGGTGCGATGCGATAGCTGAGCTCGAGAGTGAAGCTGAGCTCCAATGCGCAGGGTGTGAGCCGGCGGGTTAACTTCTTAGACGGGGCCAGGTCTGGCGCGCAGGAGTGAAAGGAAGCTAGGACTCTCAAGGAGTGTAGTTGAGCCTCAGGATGTAACAGAGTCCAGATCCGAAGCGAATCCGGTCAGTCCGTCCACCTTTGATGATCATAGAAGCAGGCCTTCGGGCATAGATATTGATATAATCAGCATTATCCTCTTTCGGGAAGCTGGTATCCTATAAATGATCAAAGCAAATCTGGCGGATGTGATCACTTAGGGGCCAGAAAAGGACAAGTCGCATCTCACCATATGTCAAACCAAACCTCATCAAAACCAACCAGGAATTCCAGCAGACTTTTTCTGCCCAAATCGAGAAAACCTCTCACTCTTAGAGCGGAATCAAACTTCAACTATATATTCGCAGCTTTGCAACACAAGCCTCGCTCCCTCACTCATACTAGCTGTCGCGCAACCCGGTCTCTACTTAATTCATCTCAGTACTCCAGGCTTCTGAGAAGAGAAGTTCGGCGATTTGCTTTTCTTTTTCTCTGCAGTCTCTTTGCTAACTCTGATCTTCGTTAACGGGTAGAACTGTGGGGGATTGGACAAGTGGGGAGACAGGTTCTTTACTGGCCGCTAACATTTCTCTCTTTTTTTCAGGAATTCAAAAGAATGAGGCATAGTAAGCAGAGAAATCCGGAAGAAGACGATTCCCTTAGACTTCCCAGGCTTGAATCTAGTCGGACCCACCGCAACTCTTCTCAGAGATCTCTTCAACCCGCGGATGTGAATGAAGCATGCGTCGCGATATATAAAGCAGCGCGGGCACGTACTAAGCAGCTTTAAATCATCCTAGCTGCTGAGCTCCTCTCTGGCTGCATCTTGGAAGAAAGTCGTCTATCCCTGGCTATATTGCTACTTTTTTCTTGTCTCCAACTCTCTTGCATTAGAAAGAAAGCCTACGGACCTCCCTCACTGACTGATTGGATTCTGTACCTATGCGCATCCATCTTTTGAAGAATCAACTATGAGATTATCAAAAAGCCTCTGACACTCCTACTAGAATATATTGGGGCATCCCTCCTTTGCCTTGAAAGATCATCCCGGATGGTCTATACTCTTCCCTACAAGCCCTCAGTGTCGAGGTAGTTGGACAGAGAGAGTCAGTTCTCCCCCTCTATAGACCAGTAAGGGACAAGGAATACATGGATGCTCACTCTGGACCCAGCACTGAGCTTCCGCTTCACCTTCTAGTTGCTTGGTGTCCTAGGCCTTTCTTTTTTTCTTCAATCGCAAATGGTAGAGAAGGGTGTCCTCGTCGGAGAGAATTTCCTTCCCCTATCTCATTACCTGACGTCTTCTTCCTATCCCTTTCCGCTTTCATATGCTTTAGCCCTCTTTTTAGTTAGTAGCATACGACTCGCTCACCCCTTTCTTTCCCCGTAGTTCATCACTTCTTCCTTACCTTAGACCACCTCACGTGGTCAAGATAGGAATGGGGTCTTTGCGTACTCGAAAAAGAAGGAGTGGAATATATAATAGGCCCCTCGAAGACTCATTTCCAGTTCTTATAGTAGGTGAAAATAGGCGGATCAAAGCATGACCACTTTTTCATTAATGATTTTTGATTAGCTCCTGGGATAGCTACCACTCACCCATTTCGCACCCCCTTTCTATCTAGTTCTAGGTTCTTCATTTGATCCAGCTTACTTTTCTTTCTTTCCAGTCGAAGTCCCACTATGGAATCCTAGGAAAAAGACCCTTCCACTTCGCCAAAAACCTACAGGAAGGCATGAGGTCAGTCTTAATATATAGGTCAATAAATGCTACAAAATCAGCTACTAAAGCAGAAGAAGAGTCTCCAAGCTCGAGGGGTCGACGAACTCCGAAACTCAAAGACAATCTTTCCGCGTTTGGCCCGCCTCCCCTGCCACTCTTTCCTTTTCTGAGACTGAGTCTAACTAGGTGGCTGGAAAAAAGTCAGAAGAGAGAGAAGTAGTGAAGCGCCAGCAGAGATCAGACAAGAGAGGGGGGTGTCGGGATTGAGTCAAAAGAAGAAGTGAGCGAGCTTATTATGTAGAAAGAAATATATATAACAATCGGGAAACCTCGACGCGAGTCTCAAGAGAGATGCTGCACTGCATTGAAGAAAAAAAAGTACTACATCTAGGGGTCCTCTTTCACCTCTCGGTCAGGAAGTGGAAAAGCTGTCTCAGAAAAGAGTTCGACATAAATTCATATCTATATCTAGGGGAGGCTGAGGTGAGTTCTTCCTTTGAATCTGAGCCGATAGGTGAAAGGTCTTGATGAGATATAGGACAAAAGACTGAAGACTAGAAAGAGATTGGCCCTCGAGTTTGATATAGCTTTTTGCTTTATATAGTGAGTTTTTGATTTGACCTGGAAAGAGACAGCCTCTGACTCGCTCTATCAGTTCTCAGGCTGAGGAGTCCTACTAACTACTACCTTTTGCACTTTTTCCTGCCTCTCCCGCTGCTATTCAGGAGCCATCAGCAATAGTTCTCGCTGAATCCCTTTCCCATCAGAGAATCCAGGGATTGACTTGATGAGGCTGCATAGAAGTATACCAGGCACAATCCAAGAATCTCTTTTTTTCTAAGAGGCCTTTTCTGTATATGCTTTACCCACTGCAGAAAACGGATTAGTATATTAGGGTCAAAGCCAATGGAATTCTGTCAGCGAGACTCCCCGCCAGCCTCATTATAAGGCCGGCTGGCTTGGTCGTCAGTGATACTGCTCCCTCCCTCTTACTGAACCCTTTCTCTTCCGAAAGATGTCTGCCGATACCTAAGCGCTAGCCTCTAACTTACTACCAGAAAGCTAGCCTGCTCTTGGGGGTACAGTAATGCCTATCGACGTCTCAGTCTAAGCTTCATAGAATCCATCTCCCACGAAGGTGTCACGACTGAGTCCGGAAGTGGGAAGCGAGTGGCTCGAAGGATAGGGAAGCATCAGAGAGAAGACTGGTTCATCTTTCTCTTTTCATACACAGAAAGCATGATATGGAAGATCAATCAATATAGTAGGTGTCGAAAGAGCAAACTACATATTGACAGACAGCTATAGTGGAGAAGTAGTGGTATGGAAGATCAATCAATATAGTAGGTATGTGTGAGAGTTCCTATATTTCTCTTGCTTTCTGTAACTACTTTCTTTGATCTTGTCTCCCCTCTCGCGGAATGAAATAAATAGGCTAGGCCCTATAATGAGGCTCAAAGTCTGACTACCTTTATCCTATAGAACCTACTTTCCTTTCCCTCGGTCCTCCCCTGAATCTGGGCTTCTCTCGCTACAGGGATCCATCCTCCATCTATGAGATAGACGACCGGCTATCCTAGAGCTCATCTAGGGCTCCCATTGGAATCCTTGCCTGATCTGAGGGACTGCTCTGAGCCTCACGAAGCCAAAGGCCGTTGTCGCTCTAAATGATCATATATTTGCCTCCTCTGCACTAGATAATACAAGTAATTTCGCGACGCGCCTGGTCCCTCCATTGCCAATCTACATTCCCCGGATCCTCCGCTGGAGTTGATTTGCTGCAATTCCAACTTGAGCCTAGATGATAGTAGGCATGGCCCGTTCGAGTCCGCTTTTGCCCACTCCGACTAGTGAGAATGCTACGTTTGACCTTCTTCCATTTCTTAACACAAATGAAAAGCGGGTTGCCTACAACCTCCTCCGCCCAGGCCTCCTCGACAAGCCGCTTCAAGCTATTCCCCTTCCCTATCCGCCCAGCTCTATCAGCATGTCGCAGGCTAAGAGGGGCTATTTCGTCATGCAGGTCAATTCTCATGGCAGCATGGTCGCGTCAGGCTAAGGCACTCTGACAAGTGGCTCCTACACCTATCGCGATAGCCTAGTCCCACTCGGACCACGACACGATCCAAAGGGCATGCGATACGAGAATCCCTTACAGAGAGATTAGACCATGACCATCGCGGCCACATCCGTGAGCCCAGCATCAAGTAGACAGGTGCTAGAAAAGCCTCGGTCAAGCCCCTGACTATATATGACCCAGCTCGACCGCCTAGCCCGAACGTTCAATCTCCTAGAACAACCCAAGGCCCACGGGCTAACAGCGAATGAGCACGGACCTCTTGCTCGGAGAGGCGTAGACAACTCCTCCGTTTTCTTTCCTCCGAGGCCTCCTCCCACCCCCCCGCCTTCGAAGCCTACAATAACATACTAACATACATTGATGTTGAAACCACCCCATAAAAAGTCTCACATCGTGGAACACAAAAATTCCGGGTGGGATAAATAGTGAGGGGCTTACTACCGAACAACCCGGCTTAAGCATTTTGGGGGTGGTTAATCGGGTCCGTATGGGCCCGATCCCAAGAGGTTGTCAGGGCCAGTAATGCTTCGTTAACGGACCGGGGACCTAAGCCCGGGACGTTACAAATGGTATCAGAGCCAAATTCTCTCTGATAGTGGAAAGGGCTACCCGAGAGGTGGAGCCGCCCCTACAAAGAGGTTGGAGGAAATGGCTACCCGGAGCGTGCAACCGCCACTATCATTGAGAATAAGTGATGGGCCATATCGCAACGAGGACGTTGTGAATACAAGTGGGGGAGGTTGTAACACCCCCCCCCCCCCAAACAAAGGTCCCACACCGTGAAATACAAAATTTCCGGGTGGGATAAATAGTAGGGAGCTTACTACCGAACAACCCGGCTTAAGCATTTTGGGGGTGGTTAATCGGGTCCGTATGGGCTCGATCCCAAGAGGTTGTTAGGGCCAGTAATGCTCCGTTAACGGACCGGGGACCTAAGCCCGGGACGTTACAAACGGTATCAGAGCCGAACGCCCTCTGACAGTGGAAAGGGCTACCCGAGAGGTGGAGCCGCCCCTACAAAGAGGTTGGAGGAAATGGCTACCCGGAGCGTGCAGCCGTCACTGTCACTGGGAAGAAGTAATGTGCCATGTCGCAACGAGGACGTTGCAAATATAAGTGGGGGAGGTTGTAAAACCCCAACATAGTCCCATACCGTGGAACAAGAAGTTCCCAGGTGGGATAAATAGTGACGAGATTACTACTTGACAACCCGACTTAAGCATTTTGGGGGTGGTTAATAGGGTCCGTATGGGCCCGATCCCAAGAGGTTGTTAGGGCCAGTAATGCTCCGTTAACGGACCGGGGATATAAGCCCGGGACGTTACAATATCAATCAAACTTTATCATTACTCTATAGTGAAACTAAGGTCACTATAATTAAATGCAAAATATGCAACAATTAATGCGACATCTTTAGTGGAAGTGCTATGTTTTGATTAAGATTAATTTGATACAAGTTATTGATAAGGAAATTGTAGGATCTCTAGCAGGTTCAGAAGAAAAGTGTATGGTTGCTATCACTATCAATTTGCTCTAGCAACATGGATATAGATATGTAGATAAATGAGCATAGCCTTTTTAATGAGACGTAACTAAATGCCTACCATCCATTGACACCAATCTCAACCTCTGTATCTAAGATAAACAAGTTCCAGAATGCTTCATACTTAAAAGAAACTAATTGGACTAATCCATTCCAAACTCTACATCTAAATTTTACCCTTTCATGGTTCCCTAGAATAGTTGCAATCCCACACTTAAACTCAAAAAATAATAAAATAATTATTAACAATATGTTAAAAGGGAGAAAACTACATCTCATTGGAGAAATCACTGCCTACTTCTTGAACTCAAAGCCTTAATCAGCCAACAAGCTTCTTCCTCAAACTGACATGTTTTATGTTATGCTTCCTACCTAATTAACATATTCCTAAGAACACTCCATAGCTTAGGAATAATGTGATAAAGGGAAACAACACTCTAATACTGAAAGTTTACGAAATAACTTGGGTCTTATTTCATTTCTTTTCAAGATATTGTTGGAATAAAGTACAAAATTATACTCTAAAATGAAATACAATCACATGGGGATTGTCTTTATGCAAAGTTCAAAAGGAAATGAGAGGGTAATGTTTAACGAAAAAGAGATTAACAAGTCTGATGAAAAGCATATTAATAATGTCTAGCATTTGCATATTACAACACTGGATTCTTGTATATTCATTAATAAAAACTATTTGATTATAAGATAAGCGAGTCTAACCTTTACTTGCCCAAGAATCACTATACTATCTTTTCAGATATCCCCGCTCCTCATAGTCTAGTTGCTGAATTCTTCCATCGCAAGCTACAATACCTAACCAACTACTAAATATCCAAGCAGCTTTATCAATTGTTTGAGTCGATTCTTACAGTCCACGAGAACTTTGTGCCCATCTGGATAGGCAACATACATGGGAGATGCATATTATTCACCACGCAAGACCGACGGTCCCATGAAGAATTAGCAGACCTAACATGAATGTTGTCAAGCAGTTTCCACTTATGTCAACATGATATACCATATTTATACAACATATGCACAGAGCAAGAGAGGGAGTCTGCAACTGC
The DNA here is from genome assembly GCA_037367405.1 of Ottelia alismoides. NCBI lineage: Eukaryota > Viridiplantae > Streptophyta > Magnoliopsida > Alismatales > Hydrocharitaceae > Ottelia > Ottelia alismoides. Next base: position 164,933 of record JAZKJV010000824.1, on the reverse strand, counting down.
ACGTGCACAAAAATGTTTCTTTAGAAAACAAGTCCAGGGTCATTCATATTTACGAAAATGCACTCATATATAAACATCAAAACATATAGCATAAAACTTAGATTATGATATTAGGATAACAAATACAATGGCATTATCAAACTCTTTCCCCTCATCGTGAATAATTAACATCATGCCATCAAAAATCAATCAAGAAACTAAAACTATATGTTCCAAAATAGTGAGCATCAACAAAAGGAACATGAAAGGGATACTTTCACCTTTGGATTTGGCATTTATGATTAGCTGAAAGATCCATAGCAAAAGCCAATACATAACCACAAAGTAACCATGTCAGCAAGTCCATAAGCTACAAAATTGGTACAACCCCACCAATTTCACAATTTTGGAATATAAACAATGACTAATTCCTCAACCAAATTACTTTTGAAACCACCAACCATCCAGCTACTAGAACAATCATTCATCAGCTTGAGAAATCAAGCATGCTGAGAATACATGTTTCAATGAAATGTCATAGGCAGTCGAGCTTTCCAATCAAAAGGATCTTGTGGTTCTACAGGTTCATCTTCAAAAATTGTGCCCACATAAAAATTACATAGGGAGAATTTGAACACAGATTCATAGTACAGTGCAAAGAACAAAATCATAGGGAAAGCTCCATTCAGAATTGTATGAAACAATTCACAACAAATTCTCATGCTGAGACTCAGACTCTCAGGCAGCAGAGGTTCCAACATCTTGCAGCTGTATAGGCCCACCTTCAAAACTTCTAATCAATTCACTCATCTAGATACCGAACCACTTTTCATCAACCTAAAATTCTTAACCTTGAAACACGTTATCTGAATCATGGTCATGTGAGTTTCAAATAAATTTTTCTAAATGAGATAGTACACAGATACATTGTCATGAGCTTTCCTCTGCATGTTGGTCTCTCCATCTGTCACATCTCACGTGCTCCTCATCCAGGACATGATCCAACGTTCATCATAACACCAACGTCGCCCAGAGGTAGTTCATCACATAACAGATGATCAGAGAACATCTCCCCCCGGTATCGACGAGTTCGATCAGTCATGGTGGATCAGGTTCTCCAATTCCATAAAAATATCACTTGTATCTCTCTCAGTGATGCCTCCTAGCCCCCCTTGATCCTAGAATCTCAAGGGCTTTCCACACCTCATACTCCTCATCGGACTGCTCCTGAGCGTAGATTTTGGTGAAGTGACCCAGAGCCCATCAACTTTAGAGGCCCATTATTTAACTCTCCTTTTACAAAAATTTCATGTATTAAATACATGCCAACTACATGCACACTTTAAAGGCCCATTATTTAATACACACACACACTTTTATATTTTCACATCCACATGCACACCCTACCTTGTTTAATACATATCTATTGACTTTAAATTCGGAGGTAATTACCATATGAAAGTGATGGTCGTGAAAATTGCCTCTTTAATAATCGATAATTGCAGTATATGAGGCAAAAATCGGTTACTCAAAAACCACAATCTTTGAATGTTGTGGAAAAATTTTCTTGGCAAGTCTACGAAGGTCGAACACAGAGAACGATGATTTTTAGTTGCGTGGTCTTAAATTAATTTAAATAATTAATGGTTGATTAATTTCTGTGTTGAGATAATATAATACAATACAATACAATGATGAAGATGAGATGTAAAGAAAATAAACAGAGAAGATTATGCCCACGATCTGTGATTTTAAACATGTTAAATCCTCAAATAATATGATCAATTCAATCACAGATCAAAAAGAAATTCAAATTGTAATTTCTCCAATCAAATTCAAGTTGCAAGGAGGTTAATGAATTATCCTGTTAGGACTCATTGTAATTCACTCCTCAAAAATCACGATTTAATCAGAGAAATGGTAAGGAAATTAAATTCTTCCTCGATTTAGCCTCCTGCACAGATTAATTTATTGAAAATAATCCACAATGATATCAAGGGGGTAATCCAATTAAATTCCTCAACTGAACTCCTGCAGAGATATCGTTATATTTTCAATGAAAATGTAGTGCATATATGTCAAAATCAGCCTGCATTTGTCAATAGAGATCCTCAAATAATAATTATCAATAAACAACATCAAATCTGTCCACAAACTATGCTAAATGATAAAGCATGAAAATATCTTCAAAATGACATATTATATGCTTAAATCAGAGTTCAGATGAAAAAGATATGATGAAATGAAATTTCAGGGACTAAAATGTAATTAAAATAAAGTTTTTCCTTCAAACAGGTCCCTGGAGAGGCTTATCTATAATTTTGCAAAGTTAGAGCGGGGGACCCATATGTAGTTTACCCCTGACGGGGGGTATAACTACAATATTAAGAACCCTTGGGTGCGTTTTGCAATTTACCCACGCAGTACATGCCTCACACGTGCGTTTGGAGGGTCGGACGACGAGGTAGAGGTTCGGTGAGGCCGAGCCTATGGTTCGGGCATGGGGCTGAGGTTCGGAGCCGAACCAGAGGCTCGATGAGGGAGAGAGGCTCGGACTGAGGCTGAGGCTTGGATGGTCCGAGCCTCCACGTGGCGACGATCGGTGGTCCAGGAGACCCGAGCCTCGAGGCTGGGGCCGAGGCTCGGAGGGGAATGACGTGACGACCTGTGGCCGTCAGATCAAGGGTTGATTGCCCAATCTGACGGTAACTGTACGTGGCAAGGGTGGGGGTTCGACCGGAGCGGAGACGACGTCCGAGCGCGAGTAGGAATTCGGCCTTGGCCGGAAACGGCGATTGTACGCGGCGGGCAGAGGTGAAGCTGGTGAGTCTGAGCAGTTGGAGTGGTGCGAGGGCCGAGTGCGATAGGGGGCGGAGCTCGGCCTCCGTAGTAGCCGAGCGATGGCGATGTCAAAGGAGGGGCGGTAGCTCGATCGACGAAGTTGTACCTGCAGCGTGTTTAACAAAAATAGAGGGGGACGAGGTCGACTGCGCTGTTGTTCTGGCCAGGGAAGATCTAAGCAAGGCGGGCGAAGCTGGCTACGTGGAGTTCGAGGATGGAGGATGGTCGGTGATCAGGCGAAAGGAGGGGGTGGGGTTCCAGCCTGTGCAAGGCTGGAGGTAGAAGTGTATTCTGGCCGGGGCAAGGGTGGGGGCGTTGGAGCAGGACCGGAGGGAGAGGAATAAGGGGGGGGGGGTACCTGGAGTGGCATGAGTAGCTCAACGACGACAGTCGGAGCAAGCGGTCACGCCAAGGAGGATGCTCTGAGCGACGAAGCCCCGTTGGGCTCCGGATCTCGCCAGAGAAGAGAAGGCTGCATGGACTATCACCACCGGCGAGGTCTTCACTAATGGATGCAATCGAGAGATGGTCTAGTTGTTGGAGTTCAATGGGTCTTTATAGGAGGGAAGGGAGATGACGTCAGTTATATGCTCGCGGCTGTTACTGGGAGGAGCAGCGATGGAGTGAAGGTGCGGAGGCGTTACATGCACGACCGGAGGGAAGAAGGGCAGGGGCGGCGTCGGCCATTCACGCGAGGGGAGGGGGGAGGTTGGTAACAGCTGGAGGAAGGGGAAGGGGGTCACGTGCTAGGCACGTGAGCCAATAAGGAGAGATGAGGTGGGGTGACACGTGGCATTCCCAGTGGCTGCCACATGACACCCCCAAAAAAATTCAAAATTAAAAAGGGAAGAAAATAGAAAAGACATAGGAGAAGACCTCGAATCAAAACATTTCCTTTATGAAAATTGTTCGTCTCGACTTAATGAAGGATCCGTGAGCAAACGAGGTCATCTGTGTGAAGTGGACTTTTTGGTGGTTCTCCATGTGTATAGAAAACCGGCTTTATGAAGTCTTGTAATTTTTTGGTGGTTTTAAAAAGATTAAAAATCTAAAAAAATGATAAAATACAAGAAAATTATTTGCACACTAATCTGATTTTTTTATTTTTTAATAAATAAGAAAATAGGAAAATAAAACAGAAGTATGAAACACACAATTTTTGTACAGACTCACAACAGACACTTGGACTCGGTCAGTTTCTTTGATTTCAGTTTTAGTCTAGATTTGGATTTTTGTGTTACTTATTAAAACTTTCATCAAAGAAAACGAATGAAGAAGAAATAAAATTAAAAGGGTTAAATATGTAATGAAAACTTAGGTAAAAAATAGCCAAAAGTTAAAATGCACAAAAGCGGCCAAAAACTCAACTTTCACACATGAGCTCTGAATTTTACGAAATTGGTCTTGTTTTGAAGGTATTTGAAAATGGAGTACTTTAAAAGTGAGTAGACCAAAATCAGATATTGTATGAGGGAGATATGCACGTTTTGGTCTGTCAGATGTGGGATCGTTTGGCACTTATTTGAGTTAGCAAATTTTTATATTTTGTATTTAATATTGTTAGTAATATCTACACAATGGAGTGATTTGGGGTCAATCGGATTTAGGATGAATTAACTAAAAATATGAGAAGATAACGGCTTTTTGGACTAATTTACAATTAGAATTTTTAATGCAATTATGCATGATGAAATGCAAATGTTATTTACACACATGTATGCTAATGATGCTCTATTATTGATTAAATGCACGTGAATTTTGGGGAACAAAGCCTAATTGTCCACTTTTAGCATGATGAGGGATTCATCATACCCCTATACTTAAACCATGCTCGTCCCCGAGCATCAATGAATGAATGACTTAGTTGAATACATCCCTGACTGTGCATGTGAATTTTCAAGGCTCAATTCATAGAAGAGCCTTAATTTGAGTTATCCTAAAATTCTGAGCCCAACCATGCTTTAATCAGAAGGAATCCAACTTTTCTAATTTTCAGACTCTCTGTTTGTACATATAATATAAGGATATAATTTTTAGTGTACTGCATTCATGAGAGTCAAATCAAGACATCACCCAAAGTTCCAATCCAAGAGACTCTCTCTCTGAACCTTTTCCTCAACACTAGGGAAGAAGTCTATTCTTGCTTCAGTCAACTGTCTCATTAGTTTGTCAGACTTGAAAGTGTAGATGGATAGCCAGATGATGGAGGGAATAGGATTGTGTCTAATTTTCTCTCCCTCACAATAGAACAAGGTACCTCTCGAGTGCCTTATTACTTAACACAAGTATATTTTTATTTTGTTGATCAATTGTCCTCAAGAGAATTTGGAGTCGCCTGCACTTATTTTTCTAGGAGTACACCGGGGTGTGTCTCTTTTGAGTATCTAAGATACCTTCGACACCCAGACTTGTATCGCTTACGATGCAGAGCCCTTTTATGGTGTCAGCCCGACTTCTTGGTCCTAATTAGAGCTTGGTCCAAGTGGACACTTTGAAAATGTTTGGGAGCTCTCCCATTGGTGGAAGCTCATTTGTAATTTGACTTTGGATGATAGAGCTTTTCTTTGATATTTTATTTTCTTTTCTTTTGTTTGGCTAGATCCACTGCTTTTACCAAAAGTTGGCGAACACTGATCAATAAATTTCATTAAGTTTCATCACACCCTAGCATTTAGGTCAATATAAAAAAGATAACATATGAACTTGTTCACATGCTGGCTAGGATTTTGCTAACACTCAAGTTTTCTGAAGCCTTCATTAACTTTATCCCATCCTCGAATATCATTAGATCGGGTCTAAACTCAAATCTCTAGTCCTAGTTCCTTAAGTGATATATCAACTCATCTCATCAATCATGCAATTGTGAAAGTGATTGTGCTGATCATATTCTTTTTGAAGGTAGAGATGAAGAGTGCAATACAACGCTCAATCTTTCAAACTAGGGAAGTGTAGATAATTAAGTTCAAAACCCTAATGATTAAGACATGTTAACTTAGACTCTCAAGATCTCAGAAATTAAGTGTCCTAAAAATCCTCAAACCTTGAGTGATAGTGAATGTACCAGGAATATATAACCAAGGAATGCATGAATGTTTGATGAAATGCAAGACCATGAGTGATTTTTTATTGATTTTTTTCCTTTTCTTTTTTTTTTTCTTTCTTTTTTTTGAGAATTTGGTATTATATACATAATATACACTACTTGTACCTATCCCCGAGTTAGATAAAAAATGATTAAAGTACGAGCTATGGATAAAGTAGATAGAATATATACAAGCACCCCCTATACTTAGCGTGTGCTATGTCCTCATGGCACAAAGTGAAATGTAGACATAGCTCTGATGAATCCTCATTCATCACTCTTTATTCTTTTATTTTAGCTAAAATCTTTGCAAAACACCATGTATATGTTTGTAAATATAATAAATTGTCAAATTGCATGCTTTGTCTAAATAGCAATAATTGGCATGTTTTGTGCAAAAATAAAAGAATAAAGAAATAAAGAAAAGAGGGAAATATTTAGAATAAATATTGAGTGACCTAAACCCAAGAGAGGACCCAATATGGGTCTGATCGCCAATAAAATAAGTAGAGAGAGATAGGGCAACTCAACCTTGTACAAAACCCCCCTCTTATGTATATATTTTATTTTCATAAAAATAAAAATAAAAATAGGTTTCTATTAATTTATATATATATTTATAAAAACAAAATAAAAAATGAGAAAAATAAAATAAAAACAAAAATAAAATAAATTCTCTCTCTTCATTGTAAATATACCATGTATATAGAAATAATACACCTATTTATTTCAACCCTTGTACATAAATAGTAAAAATCAAATAAAAATTATTTTATATCCTAAATTTTATGTTGTAAATAAATAAAATATAAAATTAGGATATTTATACAAAAATAAAATAATAAAAATAAAAGTATAAAATACATAGGTATTTTGTACCTGTATATAAATAATACAATGTATATACATTTATTTTTTTCAAATAAATAAATAAATATCACTAAAAATACTTTGAAAAATAATAAACATTTTTTATTTTATAAATATTTTGAAATAAAATCGTTTGCTATTTTTAATTTAATTTACAAATAATTTTCAAATGCCGAATTCTGATTGATCCACGGGGGAGTGTTGACCCCCGATCAACTTCCCCCCCGGACCACATCCTTCGCGGACCCGGTGCCGACCCGACTTCTCCCAATTTTCGCGCCGCAATCTGATCTCGATTTCCTCAAACCTCGGGCCCCGATTATAGAGCAAAGATCCATGATCCACGTCCGCCATCTATTCTAGAGGTCTGTGCCTCGCGATGCGCGCGTGACTCCAATCTTTTCGGACCTTCAATCCTATATAACTTCACCTCCAGCCGCAATTTCACGCATCTTTGGCCACCGTCTTCGACCCCCAGGACCTCCATTCCCTTGCCTTGAGTGACAGCAAGCTCGAGGGAGTGTCACAGCGAGGAAAGAGGCGCCCTAGCCCTAGATCCAACGATACACGTCGCCGTGCTCTGCCACCGGCGAAGCCCCGAGCCTCTGGAGGCGTCGCTCCATCGAGGCAAAGACTCCAGGAGACTCATCATCTCCAGCACAGACATTCTCCTCCATCATGGTATCCTCGTTAGCCTCTAGATCTTCGACTAGCTTCGATCTTTCACATCCCGCTCCGCCTGCTCCGCCCCAGTGGCCGGAGATCAGTCACCTCCTCATATCCGTATAGATAGATGCGCCGACCCATCGTCACCCCCTTCCGCAGCCTGATCATCTCGATCTTGGCTATCCGAGCCAAGATCGAGCAAGGTCCCTTCCGGCCGCCTCCGCCAGGACCCCCCTTCGCCATTCCACACCACTTTCCTTTGTTACTCACTCAATAACCCATGCCGGAGAACTCCTCCGAGCCTAAGCTTTCCTTTGTAGGTCAATAAGCGCGAGTTCTCCCCCCAAGTCGCATCCACCATCCTGGCCGGAGTTGCCCAGGCCCCCCTTGCCTTCACCGGACCATCTAGCCGTTGGCTTCTCCATCCGCCTCCACCATCGGACGCGGAGCAACGAGGCGCGTCGAAGCCCTCTAGCTGATCACCCATCAGACGTGCGTAGCCACTCCAGTTCGCCGACGAAGTCTGCCAGGGAGGAGTTCTTCCAGATCTCCTCTTCACCTCGGATTGCACGACATCTCCATGCTTCATCTGGGCCGTCCAGCACTGCCACTGACAGACGCTTAGATCCCATATCTAACGGTCACCGTACAACCACGTCTACGCCTGAAGGACCGCCGTCAGATCGGCCAGGAGGCAGGACCCAGAGCCACACGTCCATCAGCCACTCACCACCTGCCACTTGGCCTCCACGTGCCCCGCATGCGCTTTGGCTGGGTAATTTGCGCCAGACCCCTGCAGTTTATTTTAGTTTTTATTTAGTCCTATTAAATAACTTAGCACTCTAAGACAATTTGCATCTTAGACCCTACTGTTTATGTTATTTGCACTTTATCCCTTCTCTTGTGGACGCGCGTGCTTCGTCACGTATATTATCTGGGTTATTTGCATGTATGCCCTCAAGGCTTCTGAGTGTTATGTTCTGATTAGATAGTTTTCATATTTACACTTATGCCCATGTACGTGATGAATTTGAACATGTGCTGGATTTGATGCGAATTTTGCACTAAGCCCCCTACAGTTTTCGCATGTGCCTTTTCTATTGGTTGAATAAAATATCAAATCATCTCCAAATTTGCTGAAATTTAGAAACGTGGCCCCTACCATTGTCTAAAAATTTCAGTAATTTTTTGGTACATTTTTTCTTTGATTTTATATTTTTAAAATTCAAAAACCTCTATTTTTGTTACTGTTTGAATTATAAAATAAACTAAAAATATTAAAAAGCTTTCAAAAATTCTAAACAAATTGTGGTGTGTTTGTTTTTCTGTCTTCTTGCTTTAGTTTAATTTTTGTTGTGTTTGGACTTATAAAAACCTTAAAAATTGAAAAACTCTAAAAACCTTTTAAAAATAATAAAAAATCAACAAAATTTAAAAAATGCAATTCTTGTAGCTTAGTTTTATTTGTGGTTTGTCATAAATTTGTCTCCAGATTTTTAGAGGCTATTTTCATATTTTTAAAATAGCCTTTCAAATCTGGCTGTACATTAGCTTCCTGTTTTTGCCTTATTTTATTTTTTATAAAATCCATTAAAAATTATAAAAATCTGAGAAAATTACCAAAAACACTTAAAAATTTATAAAACCCAAAAATATTATTATTGTAATTTTCTAACTTTGTTTGATACCTTGAATATTCCTTGAGTTTGCTCTTTTAGTCTTGTTTTACATTTTCTTCATAATTAAAAAATAACAAAAAAATTAAAAATCCATAAAATCCACCAAAAATATTTTCTTATTTTTATTTGATTTTCTGACTAGTTCGTAGGCCTCGTGCCAATCTGTGCTCCTTGAGTTCGACCCTGGTCGCTATACCAGGTTAAATAAAATAGCGAGACCGCTATTCGGTTTTTTGACTGATTATTCTATTTTGGTGGTCTTCAGTTTCTTGTTGAGTCCGATTCGAGGGATTGAGGTTGCAACGACCAGTGATATTTATCTCCCTTAGTCTCTCGGTTATAATCGGCTCATCAGAATGGCGCTGTTGTCGGGGAGCACTGCTTAGTAGTCATATTTTATTTTCTTTTTATTTTCGTGGCTTTTTTCCGCGGCTTGTTCTTTCTTTCGTAGCTTTTCACGGCTTTTTCATCTTCTTTTATTTTTTTTTTATTTTCTTTTATTTTCTTTTATTTGTTTTTATTTTATTCGTTTTTATTTTCATTTTTGCGTATAATTTCTTTTATTTGCTTTTTATTTTGATAATAACTTGTGTTTGACATACTTCTGTTTTCTTTTCTTGCGAGGGCCTGAGGATCGAGGCGGCTTCTTCGGAAGCCGACGCAACCGCGGGAGTCAGAGGCGACTCTTTTCTACATAGAGTCGTAGGAGAGTGTGAGGGAGGCGAGCAGAAGTTCGGGAGCCGTAGAATAACCGTAGAATGCTTTTTATATTTCTGCAGACTTATTATTGTAATAATACAAGGACCAAAGACTTTCAGACTTGTGAATTGCTGAGGTCTAGTTCGCCGAGCACCGGTGTGCTCGGGGGACCCCTCGAGTTTTTCGCCGGTTTTGATTTTTATGGCTTTTATTTTGTTTTGTTTTCTAAGGATTTGGCCTTAGCTTAGGAATTTCTTTGCTTGCGATGTAATTGATTAGGACCCCAGCCTATTAGACTGCCTGTTCCTATAGACAGTTTAATTGGACCTAATTAATTAATTAATAAGAAAAAGCTAACTGGTCACTCGAGGGGTCACATGCCGCTAGAGGGCCGTATACAACGCTGGCAGGATCCGTGTGGCGGACACCGATCGGCATCAGAGACCGGACCCTGACCCCTCCCGTTGACCCGTTAGCTCTCGTTCTTCCCGAGTAGAAATTCCTGTTGAGGCCGTTTTCTTCGCTGCATCATATAGGTAGTTTTATTACTGTCTTTACTTTTATGCGCTGATTACCCTGCATGTAGATTACTGGAGTCAGGTACACTATCTCTTAGTCTGCATGCATCATTGATTTCTTCACGCATCGGCTTTTTCGTCTTCTCTCCCCCGTTTTCTGGACTTAATAAAATCAGGAGAAACCGAAAAATTCATTAGGTGATTGCTTTTATTTTAAAAATACCTAAAAAGAGAAATCATAAAATTGGGACTGCTAAAGCAAACTGGACTTAAAAACCACCTCACAAAAAAATTTCTTGTATTGGGAGAGTAACCCCTACATTGGATGGTTTGATTGAGCGAGAGAGTGACCTGCAACCTAAGTAGAGCCACATCTGACCCCTCTTCAGACTACTGCTTCTGGGCTAGTCGTTCTCCAGTGAGGATCGCTCCGGTTTTCGGTAAAGCGGGCCGCGATATCCTTAACAGAGCGAGCCGATCGGGTAGCCGGTAAACGGTCCGTGACTTGTACTGGCTGGGAAAGATCTAGTTCGGGATCGGGACAGTCTCCTGGGGGCGTTGGATTCCTAACAGCTCGCTAATCTCTCTGATAGACTGTCTTCTCACAAAAATAGAAAAAGACAAGATAAAAGACCGAACTCTTACGGTATCAACTCGCGTTGCATTGGTGAATTTGGGGTTTGCTTGACCATCCTGTTTGCTTTCCAGATCCCATCCGCCTGACTTGCCAGATCAAGATGATGGGTCGGAGGTCCCTTAGGCAGCCTCTGGTTGCACCGCTTACGAGCACTCCGGCCCGCTCATCTAGGTTGGTTCGTGAGAGCCGAGACCCGCTCTCCGAACTCGAGTTCGCTTCCATCCTATTCCCCCCGACCACCTTTCTTTTGATAGTCTTGAGGTGCTCGATTAGAGAGAGCAGCAGTCAGATGATATTTCAGTACATGAGCCTGGGACTTTTGCCTTTGCAGAGACCATGGCCGGCAGTAGCGAGGACTGCACCAGTGGCCCGAGAGCCGAGCAGACATACGTGTTGGACCAGTGTGCGATAACAACACCTTGATATCTTCCCTTGAGATGATACATCAGCAGATCAGAGACCAGGGACTTTCATGGTGGAGATGCGCAGAGAGATGGAGAGGCTGAGAGCAGATAGAGATCAGCTGAGAGCCGCAGGAGAGTGTTATTCCAGATCAGCCTGAGGAGCTGATCCAGCCTGCAGTAGCCAGACCGATGCAGGAGTTACACAACCCTGGATCGACACTTACACACCGATGATCGTACTTCCAGCGATTGTGGGGGACTTCAAGTTCCCCCCTTAGACGATTCAGCTTCTTCCCCGTTTCCATGGGTTCGCGACTGAGGAGCCACATCTTCATCTCCAGGAGTTTGAGATGATCTGCAGCACCGTCCACGATCGGTAGGTGGACGAGGATACTATCCGGATGATTGCTTTTCCATTCTCCCTCGTCGACAGAGAAGCCAACTGGCTGAAGCATCTAGCGAGATTTGTTACCACCTGGGAGCAGCTCCGCACCGAGTACTTGAACAAGTACTATCCACTCGGTCGGATGAATGTAGCGAGGGCCTTGATTAGCAACTTCTCCATGCTCCCCAATGAGCAATTCCATGAGGCATGGGAGAGGTTCCGAGAGCTTACAGATAGATGCCCGCACCATGACATCTCGAATCTGAAACCTAGTTCAGAGCTTCTTTTGCGGGCTACACCAGAGCTGCAGGGGTTGGTGAATGCCTCATGTGGGGGCTCATATTTCTCCAAGGATGAGGATCAGGTCTGGGCCATCTATGAGGAGATGGACGAAAACTATACAGTGATGTCCCAGACCCGACTCTACACTCAGGGGAGACCCTAGCTACAGGCCATGCAGTATCAGAGGATAGCATGGGCTCGATGTCGGTCCTTCCACTTCGTCAGCAGCAGTACAGGCAGAGTCGACAACCGTTGACATGGGTATCATCAGCGAGAAGCTGGACCGAATCGAGTTGATTGAGAAGAAGTAGTGCCAGGGCCATGACGCAGATCAACCAGATGGCATAGACGCTGAGTGACCTGAAGACACAGATCATGTGTCTCCAGGAGGCACAGACGGCTTCTCAGCCCCGTCTTAGGTCACGGGCAGACACCGGCAGCAGCAACAGTTCGGCCCAGCCCTCTGCCCAGTACCGACAGGTTCACCATGTTCAGGCAGAGCCCTACCAGCCGCAACAACAGCAGTACGTCCAGTCACCACCATCTCAGGACAGCCAGATGGTGGTGTATCAGTCAGACCAGCCCCTGACAGTACTCTTACCACCCACTTACGAGCAGGAGCCGTTGATGGATGTCAACGAGATATGGTACGACCGACCCCAGCTCGGTATCCGACGAGACCATCCTGGATTCCGCTGGTCGGCAGGAGGCACCAATTCCCAGCAGCATCCTCCAGTTCAGGGTGGCAAGTACGACCAGCAGCGAGATCACTAGCAGCAGCCTCAGTTCCAGCCACACCAGCAACCATCTCACCAGAGAGAGCAGTATGGTCCTCATCCCTATCAGCAGGGGCAGTCTTGGAGGCAGCAGCAGCCTCAGCAGCTGTATCACTCGCAACCCCCTTATCTCTCTCACTAGCAGCAGCAGCCTCATTACTAGCGAGGCCACCCGTCAGGTTCTCAGGGGCCCTCCTATGAGAACCCAGCCTTAGACGACCTAGCCCGCCTCATCTCCGATCAGCAGGCTACCTTCCGATGGGAGACGGACGAGTTCAGACAGGAGATGAGAGAGATCGTGAAGGGAAGGCCGCTATTCCTGCACAGATAGAGACGAACCCGAACAACCTGAAGAGGAAGTCTGAGCAAGTAGAGTTCACAGAGACCACCACTCCTAGTGATTCCCTTGGTGATATTTCTACATATCTGTTTGATGCCAACTTTGTTACACTTAGGAGCGGTAGGATGCTAGCAGGCGGTGCCTCGTCTGAGCAACGACCTCACGTCACTTCAGGAGCGCCAGGCGAGGAGGAGAGCGATGCTGATGCCGCTCATACACATGATGATGATGGTGGTGCTGATGCCACCGCGGACGTTGATCCTGCTGACGGTACTGAGACCGTCATTTCACCAGATAGAGGAGGTGGTAATAATGCCACCATACCAGTTGCTGAGCCAAAGCGCGGTACTGACGCCGCAATACCAGATGCCGAGGGTGGTGTTGAGGCCACCATTTCCAGCTCTTCTAGTCTTGTTGTTTTTCCTTCAGTTCATGTACCTCAGGACATTTCTGTGAATAAAGGAAAGGATTGTTATTTCAGATCCACCTGTGTTGATTGATGATGTATGCATGGATTCTGCCTTGCTTGAGCAGCCCAGAAACCGATCCTAGTCCTTCATCTGAGAAGGACCCAGCTGTCCCCTTTCTCCAAGCACTCCGCTCGGCTAAGGGGAAGTCCCACCAATTAGAGTTCATCCAGCATATGATGGACCGATTTCAGATACAGCTGACTCTACAGGACGCCTTGGAGCACATACCTCTCTTCCATAGATCACTCAGAGACATGACTACAGTTTGGAAGAAGAGGCGGAACCATTAGTCAGAGATCCATGTGCTCACTCACGCCACTTGCTTTGCGATACAGAACCGTCTGCCAGCCAAGAGGTCAGATGCAGGAGCCCTGTATGTCAGATGCCACATCCAGGAGCAGAGGTTCGATTGTACTCTATTAGACAGCGGGTCTTCGATCAACCTACTTCCGGCAGCCTTACTCGACCGCTTCGAGTTAGGCCCTCTACGACAGAGTAGGACGGTCCTTCAATTTGCTGATCGATCTGTCAAGAGGCCGAAGGGGTTGCTGAAGGACGTTGTCGTTACGATTCAAGGTCTGAAATTCCCCATGGACTTCGTTGTGTTGGACATGGAGATCCTGAGTCCGTGACTAATACCCCCATCATTTTAGGACGCCCATTCTTGGCCACAGCCAAGGCAGTGTCCGATCATGATAGCGGGAAGGTATACTTTCGTGTCAAGGGCGAGAGTATACAAATAGAGATGATTGAGGAGACTAGAGCCAGAGATTCCACTTGCTCAAAGCCGCATTCAGATTCAGAGCAGACGGCAGAGGCAGGGCAAGACATCCACCAGGACTGCGATTTTGTGATTACAGATGATGAGATAGTTTGGGCGAATCCAGCAGCACATGCCATCCTCTCACCTTCAGAGTTCGCTGATGCACATATGCCAGTAGAGGAGAGCTTGGAGAGCGCATCCCTGGTCCAGGATACATCTCAGGCAGCAGAGCCGGTTCTCGATCGTGAGGCAGATTTATTTTGTGATTCTGATACAGATCCCTCGGAGTCAGATTTCGACTGGGTAGAGTTTGATGATTTGATACCGTGTCTGACTTCCACAAAGCCTACATCTAGGGTGAATCCTAATCCCGTGCAGAGCAGAGAGACAACATCAGAGCAGCCTTCACCAGATTCAAAGTTTCAACGAGAGTTCTCATTCTCCCATGCCGATTTGGTCGCATTCACTCAGACTTTTCAGAGGCCAGATCCGCCAGCACCGAGTTGTCCAGAGCTGAAGACGTTACCATCATCGCTGAAGTATATGTTCCTTGCAGGTGAGCATAATATGTACCCAATCATTATCTCAGCAGATTTGATTGGAGAGCAAGAATCCCGTCTGATGGGGGTTTTTGAAAAGAACTGCAAGGAGATAGGATGGAGCGTAGCCGATCTCCAGGGGATAAGTCCGGACCTGTGCTCCCACCATATCTATCTCGAGGAGGACACGAAGCCGTCGCGTGAGTTCCAGTGGCGGCTAAACCCGAACCTTCGAGATGTTGTCATGAAGGAGATCTCGAAATGGTGGAGCACCGATTTTATCTACCCCATCTCCGACTCCAAGTGGGTCAGTCCATTGCATGTGGTGCCCAAGAAGACGGGCATCACCACAGTTTTAGTGAGTCTGGAGAAGAGATCGGTACCCGGGTACCCACTTCTTGGCGGGTCTGTGTGGGCTACAGATGATTGAACCAAGCCACCAAGAAGGATCATTTCCGGTTGCTTTTTATTGATCAGATTATAGAGAGACTGGCAGGGAAGAACCAATACTTATTTTTGGATGGGTACTCCAGATACAATCAGGTGGCCATTGCGCCCGAGGACCAGGACAAGACTACCTTCACTTGTCCCTTTGGGACATATGCTTTCAGACGGATGCCCTTTGGATTGTGCAATGCTCCGGCGACATTCCCGAGGTGTATGTTGTCCATCTTTTCAGACATGGTGGGGGAGTGCTTGGAGAGTTGGAGATCTTCATGGACAACTTTTCAGTCTACGGTGACGGATTCGATTCTTGTCTTGACTGCCTATACCGCATCCTCCAGCGATGCATTGAGGTTCACCTTGTGCTTTCATGGGAGAAGAGTCACTTCATGGTGACTTAAGGGACAGTTCTTGGCCATATCATCTCCAACAGGGGCATGGAGGTTGATCCGGCCAAGGTGGATATCATTAGGAAACTCAGTCCACTGTCCAACTTACGGCAGTTACGGTCTTTTCTGGGGCACGTCGGTTTCTACCGATGATTCATACATGATTTCACCAGGATTGCCCGACCATTGACTGATCTGCTGACGAAAGACACCGAGTTCATTGTGATGATAAGTGTCTAGCATCATTTAAGACTCTCAAGAGTCTCGTTGTGGAGGATCCTGTCCTCCAGCCGCCTGATTGGTCTCTCCCATTCGAGATCATGACGGATGCCTCTGATTTTGTAGGGGTTGTGCTGGGACAGAGGAGGGATGGAGTCCCCTTTTCTATTCACTACGCTAGCCGGACTTTGGATGCCGCTCAGCGGAACTACACCATCACTGAGAAGGAGATGCTAGCCATGGTCTTCACCCTAGATAAGTTCAGATCTTACATCATTGGATCTAGAGTGACCATTTACACTGATCGTACCGTTATCAAGTACCTCATGGCAAAGAAGGATGCCAAAGCCAGATTGACTAGATGGATCCTTCTACTCCAGGAGTTTGACATAGAGATTAAGGACAAGCTTGGAGTCAAGAATGTGGTGGCGGATCATCTCTCCTGATTGGAGTTTCTTGAGGATTCTGAGCAGATTGAGCCTATTTGTGAGACCTTCCCAGATGAGGCGATCCTTGCTATCACCTCTCTCCCATGGTACGCCAATATTGTGAAGTAACTTGTTGCCAAGAAAGTTCCACAAGATTGGCCCAGGCAGCAACTTGATACCTTTCTCGTGAAGGCCAAGTTCTACCACTGGGAGGATCCCGTCCTTTATCATGAAGGAGGGGATATTGTCTGGTGTAGGTGCATTCCTCAGGAGGAGCACCACAACATCCTCACATACTGCCACAAGCTTGAGGCAGGAGGACATCACTCTGGGAGGAGAACGACACAGAAAGTGCTCCAATCCGGCCTGTGGTGGCCTACCCTCTTCAAGGACTCTGATGAGTTCGTGAAGAGGTGTACTGAATGTCAGAGGATGGGCACTTGTGGATAGCGTGATATGATGCCGATGCAGCCTATTCACTTCTGTGAGGTTTTTGACGCACGGAGCATCGATTTCATGGGTCCATTCCCTAAGAGTCAGGGATTCGAGTACATTTTGTTGGCCGTTGATATGTGAGTCGTTGGGTTGAGGCCATCTGTGCCCGAGCTGCAGATGCTAGGACTGTTTGCAGATTTTTGAGGAAGAATATCATTTCATGGTTCGGGGTTCTGAGAGTTTTGATATCTGACGGGGGGTCTCATTTCGTCAACTACAAGGTAAAGGCCCTTGCTAGCGAGTTCAGCATAGACCATCGAGTAGCCACACATATCATCCTCAGACCAATGGTCTTGCTGAAGTGTCGAACAAGGAGATCAAGACTATTCTGCAGAAGGTCGTCCGCCCTGACCGAAAGAATTGGTCACAGCTTTTGGACTCGGTCTTGTGGGCATATCGGACGCCCTTCAAGACACCTTTGGGCATCTCCCTTTTGCCTCGTTTATGGCAAGCCTTGCCATTTACCTGTTGAGCTGAGACACAGGTCACTTCGGGCGGTCACATATATTCTTATGGATCCAGTGAGTGTAGGAGAGCAGAGGAGGGTAGAGTTAGAAGCCCTGGAGGAGCTACGTGATGCAGCCTTTTCGAGCAGCCTCCAGTACAAGGAGAGAGTGAAGGAGTGGCATGATTCTCATACCAGCCACAAGCAGTTTGAGCCAGGACAACGAGTATGGTTGTTCGATGCCAGGTTGAGATTATTTCCAGGGAAGCTACAGAGCAAATGGAAGGAACCCTATCTGGTCAGAAAGGTACACGACAACGGAAGCATCGACATATCCGAGTTGTCATCTGAGATTACCTTTCGTGTTAACGGGCAGCGGCTCAAATCATATCTAGATCATGAGTTGCTGGTCGTTGACGTTGCCCCTATTCACTTTACGTGAGATGTGGTCTCTTGACTCACATCTATTGCATCTCACACCTGATTATCACTGTTCTTCCGACTTGTATAGATCTAGCTGTCGATATCACACTATTCTTCAGTCCAACACCCCATTTGCATATTTGATTATGCTATACTTAGGGTGCACTTTACCCTAAGTATGCGGGGGTGTGAGACTTTTGGGTTCCTTTTGATTCATCTCTACCTCTGTTTTGCTGCCTATACTTAGGGATATTTTACCCTAAGTATAGGGGAGGTAGACCCTGTACATTCTCACTCGGATTTTCCTTCGTGTACTACCTGCTATACTTAGGATTACTTGATCCTAAGTATAGGGGAAACCCTGAGATCTTCTTCATTATACTCTTTCATTCATCTTTGTATATAGCCTTTCTTTTCATTGTCCCTATACTAAGCACGAGTTATGTCTTCTTCATCGCTCTTGATTCACTCTGAGGACATCGTTCGAGCTAAGTATAGGGGGGTGTCGTATATATTTCATATATACTTTAGCCATAACTCGTACTTTGTGTGAGTGTGTTAATAAATAAAATGGCTAAAACCCTTAAAATCCATAAAAATTAAAAATTTTTCTTGTAAATAAAATTCTTTATTTGCATAGACATAGCTATGTATAAAATTATTTTTGTAAAAATGTTTGTAAAAATCTTTTGTGTAAATAGCTTGTAAATATTTTGATATCAAAATTACGTATATAGTACAAAATGTTTGAAAAACAAAAAGTTTGCGAAAACCTTGTGTAATGAAAAACTTGCATTCATGCATACATCCATGTTTTCAAACATTTTTCAAAAATTTTGCACATTTGTAAAATTTTGTAAATTGCATCTTTGTAAATATTTGTATAGTTTTTCCTGAATCATAGTTGACATTTAAACTAGCCTGGAATTAAATTGAAAAATGGAGCTTGGTTAAGATCTTAATCCACCTAATTCTAAGAGGAATTTTAGAGGGCTTAGGGTTGAGACTTTTCAGGTCCATGGTGACTTAATTCTTTGAGTCCACTAGGCTATGATCATATGTCATCTCGATTAGCCTAAGTAGAGCACTTAACAATGCACACATGACTCTTACAGATAATGGCTTTTCTTGGACTGACACTTTACACCGAGCTCTCTACGGATGAGGTGGTGAGGAGGCAGTCTTCTTTGACTTGGGGTAGCATATGAGGGTAGTACTTCTAGGCGGAACCTCTCTTCTTCTTTTAGTGAAGGAAGTGCGTCTCAACTTGGTCTGGTAGCTGTGAGGTCTAACGACAAGAGTTGTGGGTTGTAATAATGCTTCAAAAGAGGGATAGTCTACTGGATCAAGAGGAAAAACTCCTTATGTATATATGCTGCCACTTTGTAGATATGTTGTAAATATGCACATAAAAAAATGCAAAAAGAAAAAGAACCCCAAAAAGTGGTGGGTCTGAGAGAAAATGATAATCCCACCGGAATGTATATAGTGCAATAAGCAAAGCTTGTTATCCATGTTCCATCTTATGAAGCTTGCAGCAGGGAGACTTAGCTACACTTGTTGAGCTCCCAGGGATACATGGCTACACTGGCCATGGTCCATTCTCTTCTTTCCCCTCTTCTTGAGCTGGTTGAACTTGAACTTAGAAGGGAATACCCCGCTCCTCAAGGAAAGAGTTGCCAGACTAGGGTATTAGAGTTACCTTGTTGGGGAGGGTTGTCACTTTTCTACTTCTGAGGTGGAGAGCTATACCTCACTTACACCGTACAAGAAAAGATTCATAGTCTTCAGGGTTTGTGTATGTAGACTTGTTCTGATCTGGATTGTTGAGGAGTCTTGACTATAGATTAGTGGAACTTAGAGGCTGTTAAGTTTTAAAACTAAGTCAAAATAAGGTTCCGACACATTAATAATCCAAAGATCTGACTGAGCTCCATACTTCAATTTAATGAAGACAAGTTTAATAATCAGCACTGATTCCTCTTTCTTTCCTTTCTTTTTCTTTTCTTTTTCACTTCTTTTTCAAATAAGTGTTTGCTAAGGGACTAGCAAAAGTAAAGTATAGGGGGGGGGGGTGATGAATCCTCATTCATAACTCTTTATTCTTTTATTTTAGCTAAAAATCTTTGCAAAACACCATGTATATGTTTGTAAATGTAATAAATTGTCAAATTGCATGCTTTGTGTAAATAGCAATAATTAGCATGCTTTTGTGCAAAAATAAAAGAATAAAGAAATAAAGAAAAAGAGGGAAATATTTAGAATAAATATTGAGTGACCTAAACCCAATAGAGGACCCAATATGGGTCTGATCACCAAATAAAATAAGTAGAGAGAGATAGGGCAACTCAACCTTGTACAAAACTCCCTCTTATGTATGTATTTTATTTTCATAAAAATAAAAATAAAAATGGGTTTCCATTAATTTAGATATATTTATAAAATAAAATAAAAATGAGAAAAATAAAATAAAAACAAAAATAAAGTAAATTCTCTCTCTTCATTGTACATATACCATGTATATAAAAATAATACACCCATTTATTTCACCCTTGTACATAAAAAATAAAAATATAATAAAAATTATTTTATATCCTAAATTTTATGTAGTAAATAAATAAAATATAAAATTAGGAAATTTATACAAAAATAAAATAATAAAAATAAAAGTATAAATACATAGGTATTTTATACCTGTATATAAAATAATACAATGTATATACATTAATTTATTTTTCAAACAAATAAATAAAAATCACTAAAAAATACTTTGAAAAATAATAAACATTTTTTATTTTGTAAATATTTTGAAATAAAATCATTTACTATTTTGGATTTAATTTACAAATAATTTTCAAATGCCGAATTCTGATTGGTCCACGGGGGAGTGTTGACCCCCGGTCAACTTCCCCCCTAGACCACATCCTTCGCGGACCCGATGCTGACCCAACTTCTCCCAATTTTCACGCTGCGATCCGATCTCCATTTCCTCAAACTCCGGGCCCCGATTATAGAGAAAAGATCCATGATCCACACCCGCCATATATTCTAGGGGTCCATGCCTCGCGATGCGCGCCCGACTCCAATCTTTTCAAACCTTCACTCCTATATGGCTTCACCTCCAGCCGCAATTTCACGCATCTTTGGCCACCATCTTCGAACCCCAGGACCTCCATTCCCTTGCCTTGAGTGACAACAAGCTCGAGGGAGTGTCGCAGCGAGGAAAGAGGCGCCCTAGCCCTAGATCCAGCGATACACGTCGCCGTGCTCCGCCACCAGCGACGCCCGAGCCTCTGTAGGCGTCGCTCCATCGAGGCAAGATCCGCCTTCGGCGAAGCCCGAGCCTCTGGAGGCATCGCTCCATCGAGGCAAAGACTCCAGGAGACTCAGCATCTTCAGCACAGACGTTCTCCTCCATCAGGTATCCTCGTTAGCCTCTAGATCTTCGATTAGCTTCGATCTTTCACATCCTGCTCCGCCTGCTCCGCCCTAGTGGTCGGAGCTCAGTCACCTCCTCATATCTGTATAGATAAATGCACTGACCCATCATCACCCCCCTTCCGCAGCCTGATCATCTCGATCTTGGCTATCCGAGCCAAGATCGGGCTAGGTCCCTTCCGCCGCCTCTGCCGGGACTGCCCTTCGCCATTCCACACCGCTTCCCTTTGTGACTCACTCAATAACCCACGCCGGAGAACTCCTCTGAGCCTAAGATTTCCTTTGCAGCTCAATAAGCACGAGTTCTCCCCCCAAGTCGCATTCCACCATCCTCGCCGGAGTTGCCCAACCCCCCTTGCCTTCACCGGACCATATAGCTGTTGGCTTCTCCATCCGCCTCCACCATCGGACGCGGAGCGACGAGGTGCGTCGAAGCCCTCTAGCTGATCACCCATCGGACGTGCGTAGTCACTCTAGTTTGCCGACGAAGTCCGTCGGGGAGGAGTTCTTCCATATCTCCTCTTCACTGTCGGATTGCACGACATCTCCAGGCTCCATCTGGGCCGTCCAGCACCTGCCACTGACAGAACGTTAGATCCCATATCTAACGGTCACCGTACAACCACGTCTACGCATGAAGGACTGCCGTCAGATCGGCCAGGAGGCAGGACCAGAGCTGCACGTCCATCAACCACTCACCGCCTGCCACCTGGCCTCTACGTGCCCCGCATGCGCTTTGGCTGGGTAATTTACACCAGACCCCCTGCAGTTTATTTTAGTTTTTATTTAGTCTATTAAATAACTTAGCACTCTGAGACAATTTGCATCTTTGACCCTACTGTTTATGTTATTTGCACTTTATCCCTTCTCTTGTGGACGCACGTGCTTCATCACGTGTATATCTGGGTTATTTACATGTATGCCCTCAGGGCTTTTGAGTGTTATGTTCTGATTAGATAGTTTTCATATTTACACTTATGCCCCTGTACGTGATGAATTTGAACATGTGCTGAATTTGATGCGAATTTTGCACTGAGCCCCCTACAATTTTCGCACGTGTTATATTTAAGCCCTGGAAACATATTTTCTTTTCAAATACATCCCTGTGTGCTGTGCCTTTTCTATTGGTTGAATAAAATATCAAATCAACTCCAAATTTGCTGAAATTTGGACATATGGCCAACGCCACTGTGTAAATATGTTTGGACTTATAAAAACCTTAAAAAGTGAAAAAAATTAAAAACTTATAAAAAATCATTAAAAATTCAACAAAATTAAAAAAAAAACAATTTCTTTTCATGTAGCTTAGTTTTTATTTATGGTTTGTTATAAAATTGTTTCCAGATTTTTAAAGGCTATTTTCATATTTTTAAATAGCCTTTCAAATCTCGCTGCACATTAGCTTCTTGTTTTTTTTCCTTACTTCATTTTTTTATAAAATCCATTAATAATTATAAAAATATGAGAAAATTACCAAAAAACTTAAAAATTTATAAAACCCAAAAATATTTTTATTGTAATTTCTGACTTTGTTTGATGCCTTGAATAATTTCTTGAGTGTGCTCTTTTAGCCTTGTTTTACATTTTCTTCATAATTTTAAAATAACAAAAAAATAAAAATCCATAAAATCCTCCAAAAATATTTTCTTATTTTTATTTTATTTTCTGACTACTTCGTAGGCCTCGCGCCAATCCGTGCTCCTTGAGTTCGACCCTGGTTGCTATACTAGGTTAAATAAAATAGCGAGACCACTATTCGGCTTTTTGACTGATTATTCTATTTTGATGGTCTTGAGTTTCTTGTTGAGTCCGATTCGAGGGATTGAGGTCGCAACGACCAGTGATATTTATTTCCCTTAGTCTCTCGGTTATATTCGACTCATCAAGCTCGTACTAGGCATAACCGAGACAAGAAAAATAGTAGTCGACATGCCCCCTATACTTAGACTTTTGAGGGACTAAGCATAGAATAAAAGCGTGAAATGAGGCATACGAGGATAACAAAAAGAATAGAAGTGATGTATACACAATGAAGTCGGTCCCCTTATACTAAGTATTGGGGAACCAAGAGCGGGATGATGGGTATACATGATAGTATTTGATTCGAAGAGGTGGTCTATCTGGGCAGTTCGAGTCTTTCGTCACAAGCCATGCCCTGAGTGAAGGTGATCTATTCTACTTGCACTAACTGCTCGTTGTATTCAACGAAGTGTTTAAGTAGCTGGCCATTGACTATAGATGTTTGCGTGCTATCTGCGGTCTCTGAGATCTCAACGCTTCCATTATCGTGTACCTCTCTTACGATGAAGGGTTCCGTCCATTTTGATTTCAATTTACCTTGGAAAATTTTCAATTTTACATTAAATAACTATACTTTCTGTCCTGGGACAAAGGTCTTTGTTCGAATGTTCTTGTCATGCCATTTCTTTACTTTGTCCTTGTAAAAGGTGCTGTTTTCGTAAGCATGATTTCGGATTTCGGATAGTTCATTCAAATCCATTT
The DNA here is from genome assembly GCA_037367405.1 of Ottelia alismoides. NCBI lineage: Eukaryota > Viridiplantae > Streptophyta > Magnoliopsida > Alismatales > Hydrocharitaceae > Ottelia > Ottelia alismoides. The sequence continues at coordinate 141,220 of JAZKJV010000824.1, read as the reverse complement.
CTCGGTTCTTCTTTCCTTGATGACAGTTCCAATTAATCTTTTTGATTGCCCATTCTAATTTATGCACGAGTTCTGCGGGCAAATGGCACGGCTTTCCATATACCATTCGAAATGGGGAGGTACCCAACAGGGTCTTATAAGCCGTCCGATAAGTCCATAGAACCTGGTCTAGGAGTTGGGACCAGTTCTTCCTGTCAGGGAGGATGGGCTTCTTTAAAATTCCTTTAACCTCCCTGTTTGACACCTCGGCCATGTCATTGGATTGTGGGTGGTAAGGACTAGCGACACGGTGCTCGATGCCGTAATCCTTAGTCAACTTCCTCACCTCCCGGTTGACAAAGTGGCTACCCCCATCAGATATTAACATCTTTGGTATTCCAAACCTTAAAATAATGTGATCTTTCAAAAACTTGCAAACAGTTTTGCTATCTGCTGCTCGAGTAGGAATAGCCTCCACCCACCTAAATAAATAATCTACCGCGAGAAGAATATATTCAAATCCTTGACTATAAGGGAATGAGCCCATAAAGTCAACGCCCCATGCGTCGAATACATCACAAATGATCACCGGTTGCATAGGCATGGCATCTTTAGGACCAATGGTCTCTCCCATTCTCTGACAGACCTGGCACGGCCTGACAAAATTGTAAGCATCTTTGAACAAGGTCGGCCAGTAAAATCCACATTGTAGTATCTTCTCAGCTGTCCTCTTCCCAGAATGATGTCCTCCCGCCTCCAAGGTATGGCAGAGATTGAGGATGCTTTGGTATTCCTTTTGAGGAATACATCTTCTCCATATGCAATCCGATCCTTCAAAGAAAAGGAACAGATCCTCCCAATGGTAGTGTCTCTCTTCCGATATGAATCGATCTATTTTATTCTTGGGCCAACCTTGAGGAACTTTAGTGGAGAAAAGATAATTCACTGTGTCGGTATACCAGGGGAGTGAGTTAACAGCATAAATTGACTCGTCTGGGAAGGTTTCACGGATGGATTCAGATTCAGGGATTTTGTTATTTTCGATCCGTGATAGATGATCAACCACGAAATTATTGACCCCAGGTTTGTCTTTAATCTCCAAATCAAATTCTTGAATCAATAGTATCCACCTAAGGAGTCGTGCTTTTGCATCTTTTTTGGCCATTAAATATCGAATGACAGAATGGTTTGTGTAAACTGTCACCTTCGATCCTAGAAGTATAGATCAAAATTTTTCCAAGGTAAAAACTACAGCAAGCATTTCCTTTTCGATCACAGTGTAATTTTTCTGAGCATGGTCTAAAACTTTGCTTGCGTAGTGAATAGCATACGAGATACTATCTTTTCGTTGTCCTAACACAACCCCTATAGCGAAATCGGATGCGTCTGTCATGATCTCGAAGGGAAGAGACCAGTTGGGAGCTTATAGGACATGAGTCTCAATGATCCTCCATTTGAGTAGTTCAAAGGCTTCAAGACATTTATGATCTACCAGGAACTCGATGTCTTTCCCTAGGAGGTCAGTAGAGGTCGGGTAATTTTTGAAAAATCCTTGATAAATCTCCTGTAAAATCCGATACGCCCCAAAAAAGACCGTACTTGTTTCACATTAGTAGGCTCGAGTTTCTTGATCACATCAACTTTGACAGGGTAAACCTCCATTCCCTTCTTGGAGATGACATGCCCTAATACAATACCCTCCTTTACCATGAAATGGCTTTTCTCCCAAGAGAGCACCAGATTCACTTCCCTACACTTTTAGAGGACTCGATCTAGGTGCGCTAGACAATCATCGAATGAATCACCATGGACCGAGAAGTCATCCATGAAGACCTCCAGGAAATCCCCAACCATGTCCGTAAAAATCGCAATCATGCATCGCTGAAAGGTATCGAGACTGTTGCAAAGCCCGAAAGGCATGCGCTTGAATGCATATGTGCCGAAAGGACATGTAAAAGTAGTCTTTTCCTAGTCCTTGGGGGCGATGGCTACCTGATTGTAGCCCGAGTACCCGTCTAAGAAACAGAAGTATTCTCTCCCTGCCAATCTTTTATGGATTTGATCAATAAAAGGCAGTGGAAAGTGATCCTTCTTTGTTGCGGCATTCAGACGCTTGTAATCCACACAGACACACCATGACGTGGGTACCCATGTCGTGATCTCTTCTCCTTCCTCATTGGTGATAATATGAAGTCCCGACTTTTCCGGAAAACATGCAAGGGCGACATCCACTTGGAGTCATAGATGGGATATATGAAACCAGCCTTACACCATTTTTCGATCTCAGTCTTAACCACTTCACGTAAGTTTGGATTCAACCTACGTTGGCATTCACGGGAGGGTTTAGCATTATCCTCCAGGTAAATATGGTGTGAGCACAGGGCTGGGTTTATCATTGGAAGATCAGGCAATCTCCAGCCTACAACCTTGCAATTTTTCTCCAAAACATTAAGCAGGTGGATCTCCTGCTCTTTGGTCAGATGTGAACTGATGATCGGAAACTGTCCCTTATTTCATGCAAGGAAGGCATAATTAAGCGTAGGGGGCAATGGTTTGAGTTCAGGTAGGTCTGTATTGTTACTCGAATCTGGTCCTCTCAGTGGTGCTTCTTGTTGTGATGTGGATGCTTGCAGTGTATCAATATCGGCCACCATCGTGGGCGTTTCTGGGATCGGATCACTAATGATGGAATGTGGTGAGGCAAGTGCCGCGTCCGATCTGTGTTCCTCACTCTGAGATTGCCCATAAGGAGAATGGCCTGACAAGTCCAGAGGGGCCTCCGAGTCTTCGAGAGTATAGATAGATGCATGAATGAGATGGCCAACTAAATCATCAACAATTTCCTCTCCAGATGAGGTTGATTCTATCATAGCGGTTGGGTTTTGTCTCCAGGGCCCAACTGTTTCTGTATATTCTGCCTCAGTTTCTGATTTTTCAGACTCGGTGCTCGACTCAGTGTCAGGTCTTTGAAACCTAGTTTACTCGATTTTAAGTTCCACTTTTCCAAACTGGATTCTTCCGGATGTGTAATCGAATATAGCTCCTGCGGTCCTAAGGAAGGGTCGCCCCAATATCATTTGGGAGTCTTTCCAATTTCTAGGGACATCTATGTTGATGACAACATTTCGAATCTCCCCCCTAGGCCTCTTAGTTGATGTATCTACGAATTGAAGTACATCTGCAGATTGCTTAAGAGGACCTAGATTCAGATGCTCAAATAGGGTTGTGGGCATGAGATTGATGGATGGGTCATTATCTAACAATGTTCTTGCAAACTTAGTTTCTTTGATTTGGCTAGTGAAAAAGTGAGTACCCATGTCTCTTTTCTTCCTTGGTAACTCATTTTTTATAAGATGAGATGTGGCAACATAGAGTATGTGTTTCTTTGTTCGGCTAGGAGTCTGTTTGCTAGCCCTTGTTGGTGTGCATCTCACCTTAAGGTACTTTCGAAAAGTCGAGTCTCTTTCTATCATATCTTCTATGGACATAGTGACCTTAATATTTTTTTTGCAGATGCGGGCCATCTCGTTATCATTTTTTTTGGTATTTTATGTTTTTCTTCTTTCCTGTCGTAAGAGCACAGGGGAAAGGGATGGACTTGTTGTGATAAAAAAATCACTTTTATTGAATGAAAAATTGTTTACATGACTCAGACTAAAAGTAGGGAAATTGGTGGTCAGTAGTTGTGGATGTCTTGATGGCGTTCCTTCGTCAGTCTCAGAATCTGACTCTCCAGTTGTGCCATGTATCATGGGTGGTATGGGTGGGTCTTTTTCTTTCTCCTCGTGTCTTTCTTCCTCAATTTCCCCAGGATTGTGTGAATTTGTGGATACTGGGGCTATGTCACCATGTTCCCTCGCTCGATCACGCATGGTTACGGTCCTTCCGCTCCTAAGAGAAATATGATAAGCGTTATTATTTGACAAGAGCTCGTTTTCAGGTAAGGAATACTCAGATATTAATACCTGATTATGTCCGAGACTATTTGGGTTAGCTTGGACTTGAGCTGGAATTATGGTTTGGGGTGCGGTCACCTCATCTCTCCATCGAGAGAGTCGATTTATGTCGACTCTCATGTCATGAAGCTCGTCCAACACTCGCTGGAGTTCCGGAGAGAGAAGAAGAGGAGGAGCCCTGGCCCTGCCTGGCCTGAGGCTACTGATATTGTCTGAATTGGCCCCGCTGGCCTTGGCGTTGATTCTGCTGCGGCTGAGGTTGCGGGTTCTGATAACCCGTGCGGTAATGTTGTTGCTGTTGCGGTTGAGACTGGTAGGTGGGTCGGGCTCGTGGTGGACAATGGTTCAGAGTAGAGTTTTGGTTTGAACGGTTGACAGGTTCCAGGTTATACCAGACTCTATTTATCTCCATGACTTGTGAAGGTTCCTCGTAAATAGCTTGAGCGGAGATTTCTTTAGTTTGATGGGACAAGACTTGGTCTCCACCCCAATGGCTATGTTGCCCTACCCCTTGACCTTGAATGTAGTGAATTTGGTGTATGGGGGCAGGGGGTGAAGTAAGGGCATGTATCTGATTCTTAGATACCCTATCAGCCAATTCCTCCATTTGCTTAGGCAATTTAGCCAAATTCTCCATATCAGATGATTTGTGGAGTTCGTCCACCTTTTTATAAATCTGTTCGACCATAGTTAGTTTATCAGCTATTATTCCCATATCAGGACTCTAATCGATCACCAGATTATTCACCATTTTTTTGGAGCCGGCTATGTAAGCCCGGCTTGTGGTTTGTGCACGGCTGGATTCAACAAGTCTTTTGAACACCTTGTAGATAGTGTCCTCGTGGCGTCCCATGTAGCTTCCTCCGCAGGATGCACTCACCAAACCTTGGGTCTCAAGGTTCAGTCCACTGACAAGAATTTGGACCAGCATCATTTTGCTTATCCCGTGTCCTGGGTATTTTTGGATTAGATCTGTGAATCTTTCCCAAGTTTCATGGAATGGTTTGCTCGGGTGTTGGGTAAAGCTTGTGAGCTTGATCCTCATCTGATTGATTCTACTAACTAGGTAGAATTTCTTTAAGAACAGAGTCTTGAAGGTGGCCCATATGGTAACAATTTCCCCTAAATTCTTCAGCCAGTAGGCCGCCTTATCAGTCAAGGCGAAGGGCACAACTCTCAGCCTTATGTAGTCCTGGCTAACCCTAAGGTGGCATAGGTTAGCACAGACTAGCTCGAAGTCACGGAGGAAGATGTATGGTTCTTCATGATTATTCCCTCTGAACTTAGGCAGCAATGCAAGAAAATGCGATTTGTGCTCGAACGCATCCTCAGGGGGTATTGGCCTCAACCAATTATAGTCTTCATCTAATTCAGGGAGGTACGTATCTTCCATAGCATCCTCACCATGTTGCATTTCTGCCATTTGGTCTATAAGGAGTTCATTGTGTTGTTCAACATCAATAATTCTAGCCAAAAGCACACAAATAGGGTCATTGTCGTTTTCGTCCTTCTTTGGAGGCATCTTGTCTTCTTCTTCACCTTCAGATGCAAATAAATCTAAGTTAGGATCGTGTTTAGAAGGTTTAGGGTTTCCGCCAAAGATAAAGGTTTCTTTGGCCAGGAGGGAGTAAGAGAGAGGGTTAGTATGAGGTTGACTAATCCATAGGGGTGTGGGGTGAACCACGGTGTGGAGAGAAGGGTTGTCTCCATACCATGGGGTTTTGAGAAGAGAGCCATTTTGAAATTTAGGAGATGAGTAGTTTGAGGAGCTCGGAGAATTGTTCGCATAGTCCGAACGAAGATTTTTAGAAGAGTCCATTGTACACAGGGATTTCCCACAGAGCGTACGAATGCACAGAGGACCCGCTCAAAATAAACACAATTCAAAACCCGTCAATTTGCCCACTCAACACTGGTGAAGGCACGTTAGGGCTCAGCCGCTTATCTTTTCACTTTTAATTTAATGACCAAACAATCTTGAAAATTAAGCGGAGCTGTTAGGTACTGAAATACTTCACAAAGACTGTCTCGAGTTCGTACAACTAGTTGCACCTACTTTCAGCTAGTATATGTGTAAGTACGGACCGTTAAACGACTACCCGTGTTACTTGAGGACGGAGCCTTTCGTAGTGCCCTCTAAACCATCCATTCTGCTAAGGGAAGTCAGACCATGAAACGGCTACCCGAAAACCTCACTGAAAGGTAGCTAATTGTTTTTAAAATCAGTAGTCTAAGTGAAATTTCTCAGTTTTGGCTTTGTCCTAAGTGTGTGTTCTTGTCCTTACAAACAATGAGTGTGTTTCTCTCCACACAGGTTGATTTTATGTCAGTTTTATTTACAGTCGTCTTGATTAGCAGTCCCAGTTTTGAAATTAAGATTATCACTGAAGTTTAAATGAGCACATAAATTCACGACTAACGAGCAGTCCCAATTCCTTTAATTCCTAAGTTGTAAAACTTGAGGAAGGAGAATCGAAAAAGCTAATGCAAACGTAAATCAATGATGCATGCTTAAGAAGAAGACTTACAGTGAATCCTCGCGTTCTTCATGCGGGATGCAAGACAAGGAATTTAAATTACACTAAATGATACGCACATATGAAAAACGCCCTTAGCAGATAGTTCTATTAGCGAGAAGAATTGATTTCAAATTTTGACTAATATTGAACGATCTATAGTGTGTTTAGTTAGTGAAAGTGTGGCCTAAGAATTACGAGCACAATCAATGATAAATGAGCAAGCGATATGTGCCTAAGTCCTACGCCACTCAAGTCGGGTCGCAACCACACAGAAGGGGTTGAAACAGATCCGACACACCATAAATAAGTTTAGTCTAGTTATTACAAGGGTTCAAATAGAGGGACCCCGAGAATAATGCAGAAATTAAACTATCTAAGGTCTCTCTCACAAAGATAAAATTAGCAGATCCTTGAATAATATCCAAAAATTACTCTGAGCTACTTGCAAAGAGAGACGATGTGGTTAGTGTCAGAAATGTAAATGAAATGCAGAAAAGAAAAAATGACACATAAAAGATTACAATAATTAATTATAGAAAATAATTTTAAAACCCTAAAAATACATCGTTTCCCGACAACGGTGCCATTTGATGGTCGCGGAAATCGCCTCTTTAATAATCGATAATTGTAGTATAGGAGACGAAAATCATTTAGTCAAAAACCACAATCTTTGAATGTTGTGGAAAAATTTTCTTCGCAAGTCTACCAAGGTCGAACACAGGGAACGATGATTTTTAGTTGTGTAGTCTTAAATTAATTTAAATAATTAGTGGTTGATTAATTTCTGTGTTGGGACAATGTAATACAATGCAATGATGAAGATGCAATGTAAAGAAAATAAATAGAGAAGATTATGCCCAGGATCTCTGACTTTAAATGTGTTAAATCCTCAAATAATATGATGAATAAATCCTTAAAATCAATCACAGATCAAAAAGAAATCCAAATTGTAATTTATCCAATCAAATTCAAGTTGCAAGGAGGGTAATGAATTATCCTGTCAGGACTCATTGTAATTCGCTCCTAAAAAATCACTATTTAATCAGAGAAATGATAAGGAAATTAAATTCTTCCTCGATTTAGCCCCCTGCATAGATTAATTTATTGAGAATAATCCACAATGATATCAAGGGGTTAATCCAATTAAATTCCTCAACTGAACTCCTGCAGAAGATAGTGTTAATTTCTCAATGAAAATGTAACGTAGATGTGTCAAAATTAGCCTGCATTTGTCAATAGAGATCCTCAAATAATAATTATCAATAAATAACCTCAGATATGTCCACAGACTATGCTAAATGATAGAGCATGAAAATAGCTTCAAAATGACATATTATATGCTTAAATCAGAGTTCAGATGAAAAACATATGATGAAATGAAATTTCAGGGACTAAAATGTAATTAAAACAAAGTTTTTCCTTTAAACAGGTCCCTGGAGGGGATTATCTGTAATTTCGCAAAGTCAGGGGGAGGGGGTATGTAATTTACCCCTAGCAGGGGTATATCTACAATATCAGGAACCCTTGGGGCGTTTTACAATTTACCCATGCAGCACGTGCCTCGCACGTGCGTATGGAGGTTCGGACGACAAGGCAGAGGTTCGGTGAGGCCGAGCCTATGGTTCGGGCACGGGGCTGAGGTTCGGAGCCCGAACCAGAGGCTCGATGAGGAAGGCGAGAGGCTCGGACCAAGGTTGAGGCTCGGATGGTCCAAGCCTCCACGTGGTAGCGATCGGTGGTCCGGGAGACCCGAGCCTCGAGGCTGGGGCTGAGGCTCGGAGGGGAATGACATGGCAGCCTGTGGGCCGTCGGATCAAGTTCTGGTTTCCCGATCTGACGGTAACTGTACGTGGCGAGGGTGGGGGTTCGACCAGAGCGGAGACGGCGTCTGAGCAAGAGAAGGAATTCGGCCTTGGCCGGATACGACGACCATGGGCGACAGGCGGAGGTAAAGCTGGTGAGTCTGAGAAGCTGGAGTGGTGCAAGGGCCAAGTGTGATAGCGGGGCAGAGCTCGGCCTCTGCAGTGGCCGAGCGACGACGAAGGAGGGGCGGCGGCTCGGTCCGCGAAGTTGTACATGCAGCGTGTTTAGCAAAAATGGGGAAGTTGGTTGACCACACTATTGTTCTGGCCAGGGAAGAGCTAATCGAGGCAGGTAGAGCTGGCTGCATGGAGCTCGAGGATGGAGGATGGTCGGTGATCAGGCGAAAGGAAGGGGGTGAGGTTCCAGCTTGTGCAAGGCTAGAGGTGGAAGTGTGTTCTGGCCGAGGCGAGGGTGGAGGCCTTGGAGCAGGACCGGAGGGAGAGGAGGAAGGGGGTACCCGGAGTGGCGTGAGTAGCTCGACGATGACGATCGGAGCAAGCGGTCACGCCAAGGAGGATGCTCTGAGCGACGAAGCCCCGTTGGGCTCCGGATCTCGCCGGAGAAGAGAAGGCTGTACGGGCTGTCACCACCAGCGAGGGTTTTCACTAATGGCTGCAATTGGAGGATGGTCTAGTTGCTGGAGGTTAATGGGTCTTTATAGGAGGGAAGGAGGATGGCGCCGGTTATGTGCTCGCGGCTGTTACGGGGAGGAGCAGCGGTGGAGTGAAGGCGCGGAGGCGTTACATGAACGGCCGGAGGGAAAAAGGGGAGGGGCGGCGTCGGCCGTTCACGCGGGGGGGGGGGGGGGGTTGGTAATGGCTGGAGGAAGGGAAAGATGATCACGTGCTAGACACGTGACTTGATAAGGAGAGATGAGGTGGGGTGACACGTGGCATGGCCAATGGCTGCCACGTGTCACCCAAAAAAATTTTCAAAATTAAAAAGGGAAAGAAAATAGAAAAGAAATAGGAGAATACCTCGGATCAAAAAATTTCCTTCACGAAAATTGTTCGTCTCGACGAGATACTTTTATGAAGGACCCATGAGCAAAAGAGGTCATCTGTGTGAAGTGGACTTTTTGGTGGTTCTCCATGTGTATAGAAAACCGACTTTTTAAAGTTTTGTATTTTTTGGTGATTTTAAAAAGGATAAAAATCTAAAAAATATAATAAAATACAAGAAAATTATTTACACACTAATCTGATTTTTTTGGATTTTTAATAAATAAGAAAATAGGAAAATAAAATAGAAGTATGAAACACACAATTTTTGTACAAACTCACAACGAACACTTGGACTCGGTTAGTTTCTTTGATTTCAGTTTTAATCTAGATTTGGATTTTTGTGATGCTTATTAAAACTTTCATCAAAGAACACAAATGAAGAAGAAATAAAATTAAAAGGGTTAAATATGTACATAAAAACTTGGGTAAAACATAGCCAAAAGTTAAAATGCGCAAAAAAGGCACAAAACCCAACTTTTACATATAAGCTCCGAATTTTACGAAATTGATCTTGTTTTAAAGGTATTTGAAAATGGAGTACTTTAAAATTGAGTAGACCAAAATCAGATATTGTATGAGGGAGATATGCACATTTTAGTCTATCAGATGTGAAATTAGACTTTGGGATCATTTGGCACTTATTTGAGTTAGCAATTTTTTGTATTTTTTTATTTAATATTGTTAGTAATATCTACACAAGGGAGTGATTTGGGGTCAATCAGAGTTAGGATGAATTAACTAAAAATATGAGAATATAGCGGATTTTTGGGCTAATTTACAATTGGAATTTTTTAATGCAATTATGCATGATGAATGCAAATATTATTTACACATGTATGTATGCTAATGATGCTCTATTATTGATTAAATGCATGCGAAGTTTGGGGAACAAAGCCTAATTGACAAATTTTAGCATGATGAATACGGGATTCATCAGAAAGCTGCTCCTCTACTGTTACTGTACCTGTTGTAACGCAAAGGAGTCGTTCCATGAGCATCAGATGACTCTCGAAGGGAGTTGGGGATGGTTGGTGCACATCCCGATGCTCATCGAGCATCTCCCCTACGTTATAGCAAGTGTTGTAATAGCAGTGGATCCACTATGTTATCTCACATGCAAGAAACAATTTCGAATGATTTTTCTTTCAAAGGATTTTATAAAAACCTTTTTTCTTTTGCATGGGTTCCACGAAATGTCATGAATGCCACTGTAGCCTCGTTTGCCTCATCATTGGTATCCGTACTCCGAGTCCTTCCTAACGTTGTCCGCAACTGCTTCATCTTGGGAGTGAACATTGGGTTCACGATCAGGATGAAAATGATCTGCTCATCATTCGGGTCTCGTACTCGGACTCATCCTCCTACTCGTCCTCCTCCACCTCTTCATTTGCCTTCTCCACTTTTAAAACCAGCGTCGTGGCTGCATCCTCCTGCTTGCGTTGCACGCAATAACCAATCGTGGATGTGGCGGCCTCGAGGGCATCCACATCATCGTCATCATCCGGTTCAGCCCCATCATTGTACTCCTCATCGAAGGCAGAGACGATCTCTGCCAGTGGATGCGGTAGTGATCTACGTGAAGCTCGCCGTGATTGTCGGTGTGTCTCTCGATGAGGAGATGAAGGATGCAGTGTAAGGGGAGAGGGAGATACTTTTAAGCAAGGTTTTCTGTGAGGGTCTAAAAATTATGCTCACTGAAAAGCGAAGATAGAGTGTCGTTGAGGCAATCTCTTATGAATCCCCAATTCAAACAACGAGTACCTATAGCATATGAATTATCAACGAATGACAAAAATGTGAAGTACAATTTATTTTACTCTACAAACAAAAGTGTATAATGTATAAGTATGTAGAGGTCGGACCACTTAGAGTAAACAAGGTAGCCTAATGATTATTTCTAATAAAAAAGAATTATGCACACATGTATCTTTTTGTCTTTTTGTGCGGGTTTTTGGTTTTTAAAATTTTAATTGATTTTTATTAATTTATTTAATTTTTGATATTTAATTTCTTTTTAGTTTTAATATCATAGAATATTATATATATAAGAATATATGAATACCTATAATAACGTATACATGATATATGGTTTATATATATATATAATATAATATAAATATATAAAAATTAGAAAATATTAATAAGTATATTCATATACATATGTTATATTTTTTGGGATTTTAAAATATTTTTAAAGTGTTTATAATAATCAATAATAATAATATTAACTATATAGATATATATAGATATATAATATAATATAGTGTGGTATATTATAAAAATATCTAAAAATAATCAAAATTTACAAAATAAAATGCTTTTGATTTTTTTTCATATTTTCCACTATTTTATTGATTTTCAAGTATTTTTGCTAATTTTTAGGTATTTTAAAACTCCAAAATACCCAAAAATAGTGAATAGATAAATGAGTCGGATTGTTTTGAGATTTTAAAATACTAAATAAGTGCAAAAATTCTCAAAACTAATTTTATATGTAATGATATATATAAACTAAAATTACCAAACAAAAACTAATATTTTTAAGGGTTTTTGTAGAATTTTTATATTTAATCTAGGATTTTAGAGCTTTTTTATTTTTTCATCGTTTTCTTTTTTTATTTTTAGGAATTTTTTATCTGAAGATATAAAATACTATAATAACAAAATATATTTTTTTGTATTTTTTAAAAAATGTTGCATAGTCTTTAGGTATTTTTTAAGGCAAACATGGACAAAATGTATTCTTTTTGAATTTTAATAAATAGTAAATGTGCATAAAATGCAAAAAGTGTAGCATGAAAGAGCAGGCATCCACGTACAATATCCTATTTTCGCATAATTCTTGGAGCATGGATGATATTTATAAAAATTAAACAAAACGCACAAAAATGAGTAAGCTAGCAAAGACCAATTTGCAAATAAAAATAAGTTTCCATGCATTTATGAACCCTGAAATAAAATCCAAGGGCATGTTTGCAAATTTTCTATGAATATTTATATTATACATTCTTGACAAGAGCATAAATGCTATTTACAAAAAGTTTTCATCCTCTTTACAAATTATCCACAAAAACTAATAGTTAATATACAATTTTTTGGACTTTTTACAAATATAAAAACCCATGGGAGTATGTTTGCAAAATGCCCACCTCACGTCGGGGACCGCGTGAGGTGAGCTGGCATGGACACAGATGTAAATACGTAAAAGGACAAGGGGTTCCAAGAAAAATAACCACATTTATTTACACTATAAAACATATTTACAGAACTAAAAATGAAATAAAAAGACAGAAGGGTATTGATGATATTACCCCATTCATTGACGGAAGGGAGCGATTGTGGTGGCGCCACATATGCGCCACTTAACTCGATCAATGACTGCTGCGAGGCACCGGTTCGTCTGCAATCAATGACCCAGATTAGATTTGTGCCGTGTGTGCCATCCAACGGCTCAGGAGGTATGAGGAAGAACATGGAAGAACACTTCCCCGTCCTTCCTTCAATCGTGCGTAGATCCTTGTCCCATCCACCTGGGGGTTCGCTGATGATCGCCTGAGCTTCCTGGAAGCGTCCCACAACAATTGGCACTATCAAGAAAGTCCGTGCCTTGTTGGGGAGACGCATGGAGCTCGAAGAAGAACGAGGCACCTGAGAGCACCTTCCATTGTGGAATCGAACCTCGGGGGATCTCTGGCATCACATACGTGTAGATGAAGACTTAGGGGCTCGAGGCGGGTCACCTCGAGCCAAAATGAAGCTGCTACGCATGGGGGGTTGATGAATCTCCATTTCATCACCTTTATTCTATCTTTTTGGCCTTAAAAACCCTAGCTAATGCATGTAAATAACATTAATTTGGACAAATTAACAATAAATCTTTGTTGTATAAATATTGTATAAAATACTATTTTTTAATGTCAAAATTATAGAATAAAGAAAAAAAGGAAAAGAATAAAATGCCAAAGGCATTTTTTGACCCTAAACCCTGAGACCAAGTCAAGAATTGACTAGGTCGACATGAATAAGATAGGGGGAGATAAGGGCCAATAATACCATAAAACTCCTATTTATTTATTCATCATTTATTCATTTTTGGGATATTTTTTATTTTTTAATTTTTGTACATCAAATAAAAAACTTTGTATATGAAAGTTGTCAATAATAATATATAGAAAAATACAAAATTGAGTTTATACAAAAATATTACACAGTGTACAAGTTATACTCTAAATAAGTTATACTCTAAATGGGGGATAAAAATGGATCAGAGAATCAAGGATGCCAGTAGCTCTTATTTATAGAGCAAGGGGTTGGGTGAAATCCAAAATCGGAAACGTTGGATGACTCGAAATGAAAATATGGACAATTATTCGGGTGGATATAATTTCTGAGTGAAGATTATTCAAGTAGAGGAATCATGAGAGAAGGATGAAGAGAATGAGCATGAAAAATCCGAGAAGAAGGGTACTCAAGAATTTATTCAGTAAAGAAGTCAGAAGGGATAGTTCACCCGGGTCAATATACCTAGGTCTAACTAATGGGATCACAGTCCGAATATGGACAAATAGAAAAAGACAAAAATTAATTAAATTAAGAGGAATAAATGTAAAATAAATAGGAAAAAGTCTTTAAATAAAACAATTTCAAAGAAAATAATGTTTATAAATAAATAAGTTAATTGTTAGTGTTTTTTAATAAATAAAATAAGGTAATTTATGAGGTAAAATAAGTAAAAGCTTTTATTCATAGGTATACAATACATATATATAATATACATGATTTTAATTAATTATTTTTACAAAAAATATACATTAATTTGTATTTAATTTATTTATATAATAATTAAAAGATTTTAAATATCTTTTAAATATATTTTTATGAAATTTATTTAAGGGGTTAAATAAATAGGTTTATTTAGAATATAGGTACATTATTCCTATAGTATAAATATAATTATTTATTTTTGTTAATGTTTAGTTTTGTTATTTTGATTTATATTTTCTATAAATAATATAAAATATTATAAAATATCAAAAATACAATATGTGCAAAAATATGAAGAACTAAATAAATAGGTATAATATAGATAACTATGTATAATAACATTCCAAAAAACTGGCTTTCCCATCTTAACTCCAAATTTTAAAAAACCACTTTACAATAAAAGTGAGTTTGATTTATTTGGAGTCTGTATGGAGTACACATTGATATTTCAATTCTAGCTTTACAACTTTTTTAGAGAGTTATCTCTCTTATTCTATAGAATATTTATTTTTACAATTATTTTTATTATTTAAAACACATTTTATGTACAACTTCCAAGAAGAAAATATTTTTATTTGAGTTTCTTTTAATGATAAATAAAATAGTGCAAGTTAAATACATTATGAATAGTGATGAATATGTACATGAGATATTTATTTTCTAGAATTTTTATGGATTAATGACCCTATCTCCCCCTACTTTATTCATTGTCAATTAGGTCAAGTCTTGCCCTATTCTTGGGATCAGGACCAACCTATATTTATTTCATATATACAGTCTTCCTTGTCTTTTTTTTCATTTATTTATTTATTTATTTAGGGTTATAATAATGCTAATAATACACTATTTACACATGAGTATGGATTATTAAAGAGTGAGAATTAATATTATTTATAGGTGTCTTATAAGGGATTTTAAGCAAAAATAGATGACTAATGATGATGAATTGGTGATTCATCAGTGCTCCCTATGGTGATGTGTTGGGGGTGGATGATAAAGGGAGGTCAAATCTTTCACATCATGGAAATGTGAAAATAGAAAAATTGAATTTGCAAACAAAGGTGTTCATCGTATGAACACTGATACAATGCACACCAAATTTTTTATCTGAAACCACATGGTATAGGAAATATTTTCCAATCATCTTGAATAATCAAAGGAATTGTACCTTTGATGCAGGAGTATCTAAATGAAACGATCCTTTGAATCAAGTTTGATCATGCATTGCTTTCTCTAGTAGGCACGATGCTGACTCGTGTAGCTTCTCGCAAACTTGAGATCTTCCTCTCCACCAAGTTTTCTAGGTAAAACAGAAATCAAAATGATCTCTACCTAATGATTTCCTCATACGAAATCAAGTCACAAGGTGCAAGGAAGGTGTCTTCTCTCACGATTAGCCAAGCCAACAAAGAACAAGAAGAGGGGACAACTAGGGTATGAATCAAGTTCGATCCTGCATTACTTCCTCTCACAGGCACAACGATGACTTGTGTATTTTTCACGTAAACTTGAGATCTTTTTTTCTAGTTGTCCATGTAAAATAGAAATCAAATGATATGTACCTCATGATTTTCTCATACGAAATCAATGCATAATGTGAGAGGAAGAATGTGTCTTCTCTCACGAGTGGCCAAGCCAACAAAGAACAAGAAGAGGGGACTACTAGAGTTTATTGGATGAGATGGAGTGGACTGCCAAACAAAGCCTTAAACTCTATTTTCTCTTTATTTTTTCAAGATAATTTTGTGGTTGTCTCTTATAATTGGATTTCTAATTCTTGAAAGAGAGGCAACACCTCTCTTTAATACAAGGGGTGGCCACCCATGAGGATTCCTACTCCTCGACATGGACGACCACATTATAGCCCTTGTTCTTCTCTTGGATGGCTATGAAGAACATCTAATCATTCAAGTAGTTGGCAACTAATTTTCCAACATTATCATCAAGATAATCACCAAATTAATTAAAGAGCATGTAACCATATGGACAACCAACAATTGGCCTCCAATCAACACATGGTGGATGTCCATGATGGACTCTATCATGTGGATTTACATTTTATTTTGGACCAATGAATTGGATTCGTTGGTTGAGAGGATGTTTTAATAAATTTTGGAGTTTGTATGGAGTAGATATTGATATGTCAATTCTAGCTTTACGTCTTTTTAGAGAGTTGTTTCTCTTATTCTATACAATATTTATTTTTACAATTATTTTATTATTTAAATCACATTTGTATGTACAAGTTCTAAGAAGAAAATATTTTTATTTGAGTTTATTTTAATGATAAATAAATAGTGCAAATTATATACATTATAAATAGTGATGTATATGCACATGAGATATTTATTTTCGATAATTTTTATGGATTAATGACCCTTCTCCCTCTACTTTATTCATTGTGGATTAGGTCAAGTCTTGCCCTACTCGTGGGATCTTGATCAACCTATATTTATTTCATATATACCGTCTTCCTTTTCTTTCTTTTTCCTTTATTTATTTATTTATTTTGGGTTACAATAATGCTAATAATACACTATTTACATATGAGTATGGATTATTAAAGAGTGAAAACTAATACTATTTAAAGGTGTTTTGTAAGGGATTTTAAGCAAAAATAGATGACTAAAGATGATGAATTGGTGATTCATCAATGCTCCCCATGGTGATGTGTTGGGGCGAATGAAAAAGGGAGGTCAAACCTTTCAAATCATGGAAATGTGAAAAATAAGAAAATTTAATTTGCAAACAAAGGTTTTCATTGTATGAACATCGATACAATGCACACCAAATTTTTTATCTAAAACAACATGGTATAGAAAATATTTTCCAAGTCATCTTGCATAATCAAAGAGTTACAACTTTGGTGCAGGAGTCTCTAAATGAAAAGATCTTCTGAATCAAGTCTGATCATGCATTGCTTTCTCTGGCAGGCATGACACTGACACGTGTAGCTTCTCGCAAACTTGAGATCTTCCTCTCCACCAAGTTGTCCAGGTAAAACAGAAATCAAAATGATCTCTACCTCATTATTTCCTCATACGAAATCACTTTACGACGTGCAAGAAAGGTGTCCCCTCTTACGACAATCCAAGCCAACCAAGAACAAGAAGAGGGGACAATCAGGGTATGAATCAAGTTCGATCCTGCATTGCTTTCTCTCACGAGCACAAGGATGGCTAGTGTAGTTTCCTGCAAACTTGAGATCTTTTTTTCTGTTGTCCATGCAAAAAAATCAAAATGATATGTACCTCTTGATTTTCTCATACGAAATCAATGCATGATGTGTGAGGAAGAATGTGCCTTTTCTCACGAGTGGCCAAGCCAACTAAGAACAACAATAGGGGACGACTAGAGTTTATTGGATGAGATGGAGTGGACTGTCAGGCAGAGCCTTCAACTCTCTTTTCTCTTTATTTTTTCAAGATAATTTCATGGTTGTCTCTTAGAATTGAATTTCTAGTGCTTGAAAGAGAGGCCACACCTCTTATTAATACAAGGAGTGGCCACCCATGAGGATTCCTACTCCTCGACATGGACATCCACATTATGGCCCTTGGTCTTCTCTTGGATGGCTATGAAGAATACCTAATCGTTCAAGTAGTTAGTTGACTAACTAATTTTCCAACATTATCATCAAGATATATCACCAAACTAATTAGAGAGCAAGTAACCATATGGACGACCAACAATTAGCCTCCAATTGACACATGGTGGATCTCCATGATGGACTCTATCATGTGGTTCTCTGATTCCAATTCCAATTAGGACATGATAGTATAATTTAATTATCTTTCTATTAGTATCAAATTAAATTAAATTATAAATATCATTAATAGAAAATTTATTAAAACATCCTCTCAACCAATGAATCCAATTCGCTAGTAAAAAAAAAATGTAAATCCAATTTACATTTGAATGAATTTTGTGAATCACATTCATATGTGTCTTAAAAATATGTATGAATCATATTTGTATAGATATTAATTATTACAAATTAATATCCATAATAATCAATGACCAATAATGTGAATCACATTCACATTGTCCCATCATATCCATGATAACAACCATTATCATCACGAAATATATATCTCAATATACAAGTTCTAATCCAATTAGGACTTATGTGTAGTGACTTAAAATAAGTATAGTAATAACATATATTATATAAACTAATAATGAGTGGTACACACTTGTTGCATAAGGAAACAAATGGTTGCATGGAAAGGACATCGTGTCCATTTGCATGAAACGAAGCATGCATGTAGAATATGTAAACGACAACATGTACCAGACATGGAATCACACTACATAACTATAAATAGGGATGGTTGCGTTTTGACAATGGGTGCATCAAATCGAGAGAGAGAGAGAGAGAGTAAGAGAGACATAGAGAGAGAGAGAGTAAGAGTGACAGAGAGAGAGAGAGAGTGAGAAAGAGAGAGAGAGACTGCAGGAGAAAGAAAGAGAGACTGTTGTCGCGACCCCGATTTCGGGCCGTCGGATCCTCCCATATCTCGATCTGGTTACTCAGCAATAATTTATCCAGCAATCACAACTAACATTCAGAAACAAATTGCAAATAAAATACTCAGAAGAAAGTATTTCAACACTTTTCCATTCACAAAATAAAGTTTACATGATCTATCGTCCCACTACAACCATTTACATGTACATCAGCTGAAAGTAAATACACAGAAAGATTACTAAATACCTTACAAAGTAAAGCTACTCTGGTTGGTTGGATGTCTACTATGTAAGCGGGCTCGATTACTAAAGTCCTTGTGATGGCTCACCAACACCTGTTGAGTTTTCCATAAATAATAGGATAAAAAAAATTAGCGAATGCTAAGTAACAAAGAAGAGAAAATCAAAAAATGGATAATTTTGCAAAATTTGTTATCACAAAAGGTTTCATTCCTTTTCATTAATTTAAGTCCTATTCCCATTCTATTCCACATCAGGGATTAGTCCAAGGAATTACCTCACCACTATAAGGACTCCGAAGCTATGGACACTTCGAGATTGGAGATTGCGTTGATCTTGGTAAGCTTATGCCGCCGCACGTCGCCTCAACCTATCCTCCAATGCTACCCTGACAATTTCTTTTTTTTAAATAGGGTCTCAAACCCTAGGCTTGAAAAACAAATGAGCACACCGTCCTCGAGGACTCGGTTGCTTAAAACTTCAGGCTAACATTTAATCATATAACCTAGAGGCTTTAAATACATATTATCGTGACCCAACCGCTATTGAATGACCCGTGCCTCCACATGGCACAACCACATCTTCCATTGTTCAACCCGAAGATATTGGTTCCCGGTACCACACGTTGCAAAACATTCATTTCGTGCGCACTTATCATAACAGGGCAACCGTGTACCACCTAGGTAGGGAAATGTCAATACAGATTCCTTCCGACAAACCTTCAGGTTGCATGCCCGACCTGTAGTTCTACTCCTAGTCATCCTTAACGTGACAAACGATCCTTTTCAGGATCGAACTCAAACCACATCAATTCCTATGATGTAATTCTTTCGTTAAGTCTTTGATTTGCATAATCAGTAACACTTAGTATAGAATCACATATATATTATTCATATGCATATATACTCATATTTATATCTATTTTAACTCCCAAATCCTAACTTTCAAAGCCACCGCATCGATTCGATGCTTAAACCTTATTTTAGTGGGAATCACAAAGCAACTGTTCAGACTTTTTCAAAAATAGCCAAAATTAGGGTTCTTCATAGCACAGAACATAAAATCAAGAATTTCAATAATCTTGTTTGAAAACCCAACAGCAAAAGGAAGGATTTCGTTACCTAATCGAGCTCTCTCTCGTGTATGCAAGGCTTTATAGTGTTTCGTTTTTAGAAAGGATGTTTTAAGCCTCCTGAAAAGAACGAATTTCATTTTCATATCAAAAATGCTAAGAACATGTCAAGAACGCGAAGAACGAACGAAGAACACGAAGAACGCGGAGAACACGAAGAACACGAAGAATGCCAAGAATATATTTTCTCTTGAAATTTCAGCAGAGCTTCCCCTTATACGGGGTGATATTTTTAAGAAAATTTCGGCAGAGTTTCCCCTTATATCAGGACATATTTCTCGGAAAATTTTGGCAGAGTTTCCCCTTATATCGGGACATATTTCTCGGAAAATTTCGGCAGAGTTTCCCCTTATATCGGGACATATTTCAAAATAAAAACGAAAAGAGTTTCCTCTATAAAATCAATCATGAGGAAAAACAACAACAAAACTGAAAGAATATACTCAAATAACAAGAGATGAAAAATCGGTAGACACCACGCATCTTAGGAGAGTGAATGTGTGACGAATCACAGGGTTCACTGACGTGCATAGCCGGCCGCACCTAAGTAGGGTATTACACAGATTTCTCCATCAAAATAACTATAAAAGCATAATTGAAAGAATAGAAACATAAGCGATGGAGAATCGGTAGACACCACGCATCTTAGATGAGTGAATGTGTGACGAATCACAGGGTTCACTGACGTGCATAACCGCCCGCACCTAAGTCGGGTGTTACACAGATTTCTCCTCGAACCACAACAGAAAATGAATTGGAAAGAAAGATAAATCAAAAACAAAACTTGGAAGAAAAGAGGATGAATTGAAAGCGTAGCTTACGAAGCAAACTAAGAGAAGATCATACCTTCCTCCTCCTCGTTCTCCCGGCAGTGCTTCGCTAGCGCTCTTTCCTCGCCTCCCACTCCTCCTCCTGACCTCTCAACCCTAGCCCTTGGGTGGTGGTAGTAGTGGAAATCGTAGAGAATGAATGGGTGGGGGGGGGGGTATTTATAGGCTCCAGAAAACCACTAATCATGGTTAGAAAATCATGGTTTAGACCTCAATCATGGTTTAGCGACCCATGGTTTTGGCCCATGGTTTTAGCCAAAACCTATCTCAAACTTGGGACTTAAGTCAGAACATTCCAGATGATTCTAGATTTGTTAATGACACTTAATTAACACTAATCGTGATTAACTTTCACTAATCGCGATTTAACTTTCGCGGTTAAACGCTTATCTTTTGCTAACTATTGATTAGTGTTTGCTAATGATCATTAGCGGTTTTCAATCCATCATTAGTTTCTTTAATCACACTTAATTAGTCTTAATGATAGTCATTATGGGTTAATGACTTCTTAACCCTCCTCTTTTTTCCGAAAATGATAACAAATCGAAACGAAGTCCGATTGACACGAAACAAATTCCGTTGGTTTTCTCTTGACGAGTCAGATCTTATGATATAGGCTCTAAGATATGCCAACCTCAAGGCTTTACAATTGTAACAACCTTAAAGGAAGTCTCGTCCTCGAGACTAGAAATGCTGGCATAACAACCTTAAAGAGGATTGAAACCATAACAAACTTAAAGAGAATGGACGCCATTTCATTTATAAAGAAGATGTACAATACATAGTGTTATTGCTCAAACAAGTAGACATATTTTTCTCTCATTTTCGCCTTAGGTTCTCATGTGGCTTATTCAAACTCTTGATTCCGCCATAATACTTTAACTAGGGGCACCTCATTGTCTCTCAACTTCTTGATATCCCTGTCAAGTATTTTCACAGGTAACTCTTGGTATGTCAAGTCTGGCTCAACATGTAATCATCATAACTTATATTATGCCTTGGATCCTTAACGCACTTTCTCAGATTTGATACATGAAAAACATCATGTACTGCCGAAAGATGTGGAGGAAGTGCAAGTCTATATGCTACTTTTCCAATGCGTTGAATAATTTCAAAGGGACCCACGAACCTGGGTGCTAACTTCCCGTGCACACCAAACCTTTGAATTCCCTTCATAGGTGATACTTTGAAAAATACAAAGTTATCTACCTCAAACTCAAGGTCTCTTCGCCTAGTATCACTAGCAGTCAATAGTCTTTTCGAGCAAGCTCCACAGCTTCCCGTGTCTCTTGCAGTCTATCTGAATCATAAAGGTTCTTTATTCCGACCTCTTGCCAACACAAAGGAGTAGTACACCTTCGTCCATATAGTGCTTCAAATGGTGGCATGCCAATACTTGTATGGTAACTATTGTTGTAGGTGAATTCTGCAAGAGGCAAATGTTTAATCCACGATCCCTTCCATTCTAAGGCACATGCTCGTAGCATATCTTTGATCGCCGCCCAAATGACAGAGGTAAAAGGTCTAAAGAAATAAATCACAATGTCGTTGCGACCTCAATCACTCGGGCTGAGTAAATCAAGAAAATAAACCACTCACAAAGAGATCAATCAATCAATACACAAGAAAGAGCGGTCTGCTATAGGTTTAACCTGGTATAGCTCCCAGGGTCGAACTCAAGGAGCACAGATTGGCCTTGCGGCCTACGATGTAGTCAGGAATCCAAAAAGTCTTTTTTAAGGTTTTTATTTGTTTTTGAAATTTTTTTAGATTTTTAAAAGATGAGAAAATGACAGGAAGCACACAAACACTGGACTTCAACAATTTATACACCACACAAAAATGATGCAAAAATTCCAGAAAATTGGTTTTTAGGTTTTTTATGTTTTTTACTGTTTTTGGTGAATTTTTGAGATTTTTCTAATAGATAACATAATTATTAAAAATCAAACAATGCAAAGAATGTAGGGTACTGTCCAGCAAGGCTTAAGATCCAAAAATAAAATAATTTTGGATCTCAAACAGCCGTGAAGGTAATTTCCCTAAAAACTATGAAGAATAAGGAAAATTTAGGCACCCTAATTATTGTTTTTGGATTTTTAATTTATTTACTACAATTTTTATGAGTTTTTAGGGGTTTTTCAATTTTTATGGTTTTTAAGTGATGAAAAGTGGCCAAAATTGGCTCGAAAATCAATCAACCAGTAAACAACATTACCTAATTTTTTTAGAATTTTTGGTGGAGTTTTTATATTTTTTTGGTATTTTTAAAGTCAAACAGTGGCGAAAATAAGGGTTTTTGAATTTTTAAAAATAATAAATGAAATCAGAAATGTCTCCAAAAATCATAGAAATTCCTACACCATGGCAGGAGCCATGTGTCAAAATTTCATTGGATTTGGAGGTCGTTTGATATTTTATTCAAAAATAAAGGTAGGGCACTGTGCACAGGGACCTAAGTGCAAATACCCAAAAGTTCTGGGGTCCTGGTGCAAAATACCCAAGAAGTCACGTGCCAAGCACGTGCCTGGGGCACTCAAGGACCTAAATGTAATAAAAATAAGTTCCAAGGATCTATTGATAACTCGTATCAAAAGTCCAGGGGCTTATATGCAATTTACCCAAAAATAATTCGCACATGTTCAAAATCAATGCTCACAGGGGTATATATGCAAATAAACAAAACATTTCATGCATTCATTAACATTCCAGAACTACAGGGCAAGATACGCAAATAACCCAACAAAACACGTGCCAAAGCACGTGGGTCTCTACTGGCAGGGGTATAAATGCAATTAAAATAAAGCGCGAGGGTCTCTATGCAAATATCCCAGAAAATAAACAACGTGAATTAAAAGTTACAGGACTAAACTGAAATAAACAAACTACAAGGGGGCCCTATGATATTTACCCCTTTATTCGCCAACGGTCGGATGTGCGCCACGTGGGTGATCTGACGGCTAGGAATAGCTGGCGCTTCACCCCTTTGGCCTTTGGCTCTGATCGACGGCGGAGGGAGAGGCACGTGGACGATCTGACGGTGATGGACTCCGGTCTCTCTCCTCTGCTACGGATGGCTCCGATGCGCTCCTCAAATGGATCAACGGTCGCTGCTCCTCAACAGATGGACGCTCAGGATCAGATCTGGAGCTGGAGCATCATCGGACGGCTCTGGAGGGTCCTCGAAGAACTGATGGCCGGCGAACTTCGACGGCCTCGTGCGTGGACTCCGGTCCTCCTCAGCTGCGCCTGAAGGTCGGAGAAGCTCCGCTGGACGATCCCGCAGCTGCTGGTGGTGGCCAAGGCCTCGGCCGAGCCCTGGAAGGCTCCGGCGAAGTCGGGGAAGAAGAAGCTCCTGGCTGAACTGTGAAGGAGGCTCAGACACCTCCCTTGGACCTGCAAAGTAGACAAGGAGCTGCGCGGGTCGAGGGCAAAGTGCCTCGACCCAGGAAGACGGGGTGAAGGTGGACGGTGCTGCGTGGCGAATGAGCTCCGGCGAGGCGACGGCGGTGGAGCTCGACTCCCAGATCCTGTGCGATCTGGGTTGTGTGGAGGGGTGAAGAAGGTGCGTGAGGGCACGGTGAAGGTGATGGTCGGGTCGGATTGTGATGAAATCACGCGAGATGGTCGGAATCGAGAGGATGCGTCGGAGATGAAATTTGGGCGAAATCCTAAATTAGACGAAATTAAAAGGAACTAAGGGTACCTGATGGCTGAAGTAGACTGGGCTGGAGATGGGCTATCTCCGGGTCGTAGCTTCGAAGGGCGTCAAGGCCTGAAGCTCGATGCTCGACGCGGCGGCGGAGCAAGGACGGCGAGGTTACGCCGGATCGATGGAATCGCCCTCTCGCCTCACTGCAACACGGGCAAAAGCTTGCTGTCACTCTCGCCTTGCCGATGGAGGTCACGGGGAAGAAGGAGATGGTCCAAAGATGCGGCGCGAGGGCGGCGGAGATGGTGGTTTTATAATGTGACCGGGCGATTAGGGTTGAGTGGCGACAGCAAAGGAAGGCGTGATTTTGATGGCGAAGGATCCGGCGAGGGAGAGGGATGTGCGGCGAAGAATCTGGGCGCGGGGGTTGAGTGGAAGACAGCTGGAGTCGCGTGGGAAAATTCGGGGAAGAAGGCGCGGCGCGCGTTGGCCAGAAAAGGAAGGAGGCGCGGGGGAGTTGACTGGGGTCAACATTCCCCCGTGGCCCAATCAGGAGCGGCCACGTGTAGGCGATTTTTGTTTTATTTTTTTAGGGTAGAAATAGGTCGAATTAGGAAAAACTTAAAACATGAAATATTTTTCTTTTATTTTTTTCTATTTTTTGGTGATTTTTATTTAATTTTTGGAAATAAAAATAGGTTAGCTCTATATATAGGTATATGTACACTACATGAATTTTTATTTTTGATTTTTTATTTGTTATTTTTATGTGTTTTTATGCCCATTTTGTATTTTATTTATTTACAACATGAAATATGGAATAAAAGAATATTTTTATTTTATTTTTATCACTTATATACAAGTGTGAAATAAATGGATATCTACATTTATATACATGGTATTAATACAATGTATTTTTGGTATTTTCAATTTTGTAATTTTTATTTGATTTTTGTTTTATTTCTTTTTATTTATTTTATTTACAAAATAATCCATAGAATATTCACAAAAAGTTTAGAAAATAAATGAATTTATTTATAGGGTTAAATAAATGCAAGAGTGTGGTTTGTGTACATGGTGAAAGGGTAATTTTTGACTTTTTGATTTTTATCTTTTTATTTTGTTTTTAATAGAATATACACACAATATGGACAAACATATTTTTGGGTGAGGAAAATATATAGTTTAATATATTTACAAATATATACACATGAGCTCCTATCTCCCTCTACTTTGGCTTTTATGCGGTCAGGCCCATGCTGAGCCCTCCCTTGGGTTAGGTTGCTCAATATTTATTCTAAATATTTCCCTCTTTTTCTTTTTGCTCTTTATTCTTTTATTTTGTGCACAAAAACATGCTAATTATAGGTTTTTACACAATGCATGATTTTGGTATTTATTTGTATTTACACATATCTACATGTATTTGCAAAGGGTTTTGTAGCTAAAATAGAAGAATAAAGAGTGATGAATGGGTATTCATCACCCCCCTATGCTTAACTTTGCTAGTCCCTTAGCAAACACTTATTTGAAAAAGAAGTGAAAAAGAAAGAAAAAGAAAAAGAAAAAGAGGATGTACATGGATCAAGGTTGACTTATTTAAATTTTCCTTCATTAAATTGAAATATGGAGCTCGATCAGATCTTTGGATTATTAATGTGTCGGAACCTTATTTGGACTTAAGCCTAAAACTCAACAGCCTCCAAGTTCCACCAATCTATGGGCAAGACTCCTCAATAAACCAGATCAGAACAAGTCTACATACACAGACTCTAATGACCATGAATCTTTTCCTTGCGGTGTAAGTGATATGTGGCTCCCCACCTCAGAAGTGACAAAGAAACAACCTCCCTCAACCTGGTAACTCTAATGCCTCGGTCTAGCAACTCTTTCCTCGAGAAGCGGGGTATTCCCTTCTAAGTTCAAGTGCAACCGGCTCAAGAAGAGGGGGTAGAAGTATAGAGTTTTGGAAGCTTAGCCAGTGTAGCTAAGTCTCCCGCTGCAAGCTTCATGAAATGTAACATGGATACCATAAGCTTTTGCTTCATACTCCGGTGGGGTTATTAAATTTTCACTCCGACCCACCACTTTTTTGGAGTTCTTTTTGCATTTTTGCATATTTTTTTTTTTTTTCAACAACTTCTGTACAACATATCTACATGGTGCAGCATATATAAGAAATTTCCCCTTGAGCCAGTAGACTATCCCTCTTTTGAAGCTTTATTGCAACCCACAGCTTCTGTCTTTAGCTTTCAACACCACTAGACCAAGTTGAGGTGCACTTCCTTCACTATAAGAAGAAGAGAGGTTCCGCCTAGAAGTACTACCCTCATATGCTACCCCAAGCCAAAGGAAACTGCCTCCTCACCACCTCGTCCATGGAGAGCCATGTGTAAAGTGCAGGTGCAAGTTAAGCCATTGTCTCTGAGAGTCATGCGTGTGTTGTTAAGTGCTCTACTTAGGCTCATCAAGATGACATATGCTCATAGCCTAGTGGACTCAAAGAATTAAGTCCTTATGGACCTGAAAAGCCTTAACCCTAAGTCCTACAAGGTTCCTCTTGAAGTTAAGTGAATTAAGATCTTATTCAAGCTCCATTTCTCAATTTAATTCCAGGCTTAGTTTAAATGTCAACTCTTATCCAGGAGAAACTATATACACATATGTACAAAAGATGCTATTTACAAATATTTTACAATCATGCAAGAATTTTGAAAAATGTTTTGAAATCATGAATGAATGATGCATGAAGTGCAAGTTTTGCAAAATGATATTTACACACATTTACACAAGATTTTTGCAAACTTTTGATTTTCAAAACATTTTGGAAAAATTTTGTACTATATACATAATTTTGATACAAAATATTTTACACAAGCTTCACACAAAAGATTTTTGAAATCATTTTTACAAAAAATACTTTATACACTAGCTATGTATGTGCACGAATAAAAGAGGTTTATGTACATGAAAAATTTTAATTTTTGTGATTTTTGTGATTTTTAGCCATTTTATTTATTAACACACTCACACAAAGTACGAGTTATGGCTAAAGTATATATGAAATATATACACACCCCCCTATACTTAGCTCGAACGATGTCCTCAGAGTGATCAAGAGCGATGAAGAAGACATAACTCGTGCTTAGTAGAAGGGAAGTGAAAAGGAATGGCTAAGTACAGGAACGAACAAATGAATAGAATGAGAGGAACTCGGTGGTTTCCCCCTATACTTAGGATTAACTAATCCTAAGTATAGAAAGCTGTACATGAAGGGAAATCCGAGTGAAGAAGATACAGAGTCTGCTCCCCCTATACTTAGGGTAAAATATCCCTAAGTATAGGCAGCAAAAACAAGAGCAGAAAGAATGAAAAGAATACTCACAGGTCCGACATCCCCCCTATACTTAGGGTAAAGTACACCCTAAGTATAGCATAATCATAAGATGAGAAATGGGATGTGGGACTAAAGAATAGAATGATATGGACAACTGGATCTATACAGGCGGAGGAACAGTGAAAATCAGGCGTGAGATGTAAAAGATGTGAGTCAAAGGACCACATCTCACGCAAAATGAATAGCAGCAATAATAACGTCCCGCGGCTCATGATCTAGAAATGGTTTGAGCCGCTGGCCGTTCACTCGGAAGGTACTCTCAGAAGATAACTCAGATATATCAATGCTACCGTTATCGTGTACCTTTCTGACCAAATAGGGTCCTTTCCATTTGCTCTGTAGCTTCCCTGGAAATAATCTAAGCCTTGCATCAAACAGCCATACTTTCTGTCCAATCTCAAAATGCTTGTGGCTGATATGAGAATCATGCCACTCCTTGATTTTCTCCTTATAATGTAGGCTGTTTGAGAAAGCTGCATCTCTAAGCTCTTCCAAGGCGGCTAACTCTGCCCTCCTCTGGTCTCCTATACCATTTGGATCCATCAATATGTCTGTAACTGCCCAGAGTGACTTGTGCCTCAGCTCAACTGGTAGATGGCACGGCTTGCCATAAACGAGGCGAAAGGGAGATGTACCCAATGGAGTCTTGAAAGACGTCCGATATGCCCATAAGACCGAGTCCAAAAGCTGTGACCAATTCTTTCGGTCAGGGCGGACGACTTTCTGCAAAATATTCTTGATCTCCCTATTCGACACTTCGGCTAGACCATTCGTCTGTGGATGATACGGTGTAGCAACACGATGGTCTATGCCGAACTCTGTAGCAAGTGCCTTCACCTGGTCGTTGATGAAATGAGATCCCCCATCAGAAATCAGAACTCGTGGAACCCCGAACCGCATAATGATGTTTTTCTTCAAAAATCTGCAAACTGTCTTCGCATCTGCGGCTCGGGCGGGGATAGCCTCAACCCAACGACTCACATAATCTACGGCCAACAGAATGTACTCGAATCCCTGACTCTTAGGGAATGGACCCATGAAATCGATGCCCCATGCGTCAAAAACCTCACAGAAGTGAATGGGCTGCATCGGCATCATATCACGTTGTCCACAAGTGCCCATCCTCTGACAGTCAGTACACCTCCTCACGAACTCATCTGAGTCCTTGAAGAGGGTAGGCCACCACAAGCCGGATTGGAGCACTTTCTGTGCCGTTCTCCTCCCAGAATGATGTCCTCCTGCCTCAAGCTTGTGGCAGTAAGTGAGGACACTATGGTGTTCCTCCTGAGGAATACACCGACGCCAGATGCTATCCCCTCCTTCGTGGTAAAGGATGGGATCCTCCCAGTGGTAAGACTTGGCCTTCGCAAGGAAGGTCTCAAGCCTCTGCCTGGGCCAATCTTGTGGGACTTTCCCAGCAACGAGAAAGTTCACAATATCGGCGTACCTTGGGAGTGAGGTGATAGCAAGGATCGCCTCGTCTGGGAAGGTATCACAAATGGGGTTAATCTGCTCAGAATCCTCAGGCTGCTCTAATCGGGATAAATGGTCCGCCACCACATTCTTGACTCCAGGTTTATCCTTGATCTCAATGTCGAACTCCTGGAGTAGAAGGATCCATCTAGTAAGTCTGGCTTTGGCATCCTTCTTTGACATGAGGTACCTGATGGCGGTGTGGTCTGTGTACAAGGTCACTCGAGATCCAATGATATATGATCTGAATTTATCTAGGGCAAACACTACTGCTAGCATCTCCTTCTCTGTGACTGTGTAATTCCGCTGGGCGGAATCCAATGTGCGGCTAGCATAGTGTATTGCAAACGGTACTCCATCCCTCCTCTGTCCTAGCACTGCTCCTACGGCAAAATCGGAGGCGTCCGTCATGATCTCGAATGGGAGAGACCAATCGGGTGGCTGAAGGACAGGAGCCTCAATTACGCACTGCTGGAGAGTCTCAAACGACGAAAGACACTTGTCATCGACAAGGAACTCGGTGTCTTTTGTCAAGAGGTCAGTCAACGGTCGGGCAATCTTGCTGAAATCATGAATAAATCTCCTATAAAAACCAACGTGCCCCAGAAATGACCGTAACTGCTTCAAATTGGACGGCGGTGTGAGTTTTCTAATGACATCGACCTTGGCCGGATCAACCTCCATGCCTCTGTTGGAGATGATGTGGCCAAGCACCGTCCCTTGAGTCACCATGAAGTGACTCTTCTCCCAAGATAGAACTAAGCGGGTAGCAATGCATCGCTGGAGTACTCGGTCTAGGCAGTCAAGACAGGAATCGAAATCGTCGCCGTAAACCGAGAAGTCGTCCATGAAGACCTCCAAACACTCCCCTACCATGTCCGAAAAGATTGACAGCATGCATCTCTGAAAAGTCGCAGGGGCGTTACATAGCCCGAATGGCATGCGTCGAAAGGCGTAAGTACCGAAGGGACAGGTAAAGGTGGTCTTCTCCTGATCCTCAGGAGCGATGGCCACCTGGTTGTAGCCCGAGTACCCATCTAGGAAGCAGTAATGGCTCTTCCCTGCCAGTCTCTCTATGATCTGGTCAATAAAAGGCAGGGGGAAATGGTCCTTCTTGGTGGCCTGGTTGAGTCTCCTGTAGTCAACACAGACCCGCCAAGAGGTGGGTACTCGTGTAGCAATCTCCTCTCCCGACTCACTGATCACAGTCGTGATGCCCGTCTTCTTGGGCACCACATGCAAGGGGCTAACCCACTTGGAGTCGGAAATGGGATAAATAAAATCTGCACTCCACCAT
Organism: Ottelia alismoides; assembly: GCA_037367405.1. Classification (NCBI taxonomy): domain Eukaryota; kingdom Viridiplantae; phylum Streptophyta; class Magnoliopsida; order Alismatales; family Hydrocharitaceae; genus Ottelia; species Ottelia alismoides. The sequence continues at coordinate 110,644 of JAZKJV010000824.1, read as the reverse complement.
TTTGATATTTCCTTCATGACAACCTCTCTTAGGTTGGGGTTCAGTCGCCGCTGGAACTCACGCGACGGCTTTGCCCCTTCCTCGAGATAGATATGGTGGGAGCACAACGAGGGACTAATCCCATGGAGATCTGCTACGCTCCATCCAATTGCCTTGCGGTTCTTTTCAAGAACCTCCATCAGACGGGATTCTTGTTCTCCAGTCAGATCTGCAGAGATGATGACTGGGTACATCTCAGACTCTCCCGCAAGGAATCGATACTTCAGCGAAGTAGGGAGCGGCTTTAGCTCTGGACAGCTAGGTGCTGGCAAATCTGGCTTCTGTAGAAGATGTGTGTATGCTGATAATTCTGCCAAATTTGCTTGGGAAAATGATAATGAACTCTCACAAACTGGATCTGGAGAAGGCGGGTCCTCTACATTGTCTCTGATCTGCTCTGCCTCTACCTCCTCCTCATCTATAGGCTCAGGTGGATCCAGATCTGGCATCTGATCACTACAATCTGCCCAATCAGACTCTGAATCCGAGGGATCTATATCAGACTCAGTGGCATCAGTACCACTGGAGAACAAGGTGGCATTAGCACCACCATAGAGCAGGGTGGCCTCAGTACCACCATCACTGGAAATCGTGTCGCGATCAAGGTCCGACTCTGCTGACTCAATAGTATCCTGTACCAGGTCCGTGCTCTCCAGACTATCCTCTACTATCATCTCTGCATCAGCCGAATCTGAATATGAGAGGATGGTCTGTGCTACAGGATCTGCCCAAGCTGCCTCATCATCTGTGATCACAAAATCACAGTCCTGGTGGATGTCTGGCTCTGGGTCTGTCAGCTGCTCTGAATCTGTACTGCCATGTGAGCGGGATCTGGATCTGGCTCTGTGGTCCTTAACCGTCTCTATTTGTATACTCTCGCCCTGGACGCGAAAGTACACCTTCCCGCTATCATGATCAGTCACCGCCTTGGCTGTGGCCAAGAATGGGCGACCGAGGATGATGGGGGAATCGGTCAACGAGTCAGGGGTCTCCATGTCCAGCACTACGAAGTCCACGGGGAATTGCAAACCCTGAATCGTGACGACAACATCTCGTAACAACCCCTTTGGCCTCTTGACAGACCGATCAGCAAACTGAAGGTATGTCCTGCTCTGTCTAAGAGTGCCCAACTCTAAGTGGTCGAGAAGGGCTGCCGGAAGAAGGTTGATAGACGATCCGCTATCTAATAGAGTGCGGTCGAACCTCTGCTCACTAATCTGACATCTGACATACGGGGCCCCTAAATCTGGCCTCTTAGTCGGCAGATGGTTCTGGATCGCGTAACACGTGGCTTTCGTTAGCACATGAATTTCTGCGGTCTTGTTCCTCTTCTTCCTCCTGATTGTGGTCCTATCTCTTAGGGATCGCTGAAGAAGAGGAATGTGCTGCAAAGCCTCATTGAGGGTCAGCTGGATGTGAAATCGGTCTATCATGCTCTGGCTGAACTCCTCCTGCTCTCTCTTTTTTGGGTCTTTTTCTTTTTTCTTCCCTTTCCCTAACTCAAGGGCTCTAGGGAAGGGGATCACAGGGTCCTTCTCAGATGAAGGACTAGGAATAGGTCTAGACTGTTCGACGACTGGATCCTCACAAGCATCATTCATCACAGTGGGATCAGAAGAAACTAAACCTTTTCCTTTATTCAAATCAAAGTTCTGAGATACATTCACATGAGGAAAGACAACAGTTCTATCAGAATAAATGTTGGTGGCATCAGTACCACCTCTAGCTGGCTCTACCACTAGACGTCTTGCGGCCTCAGTACCGCTGGCTGGCTCGGCTCTGCTGGTGGCGTCAGTACCACCTCCTCTATGTGGTGAAATGGCGGCCTCAGTACCGCCAGTGGAATCAGCATCTCGGGTGGCCTCAGTACCACCGTCATCATGATGTGCGGCTTCAGTACCGCTCTCCTCTTCCTCATCTGGCGCTCTAGATGACTCCTCGTGATGTCGGTCAGATGAGGCGCCGCCTGCTGGTCTTCTACCGCTCCTAAGTGTGACAAAATCAGCATCAAATAGATCCGACGAGATAACATCAAATAAGTCACTAGAAGTGGTAGGCTCAGTGTGAACTACCTGCTCAGATTTCCTCTTCAGATTATTCGGATTAGGCTCTATCTGTGCAGGGATGGCGGCCTTCCCTCTCATCAGGTCCCGCATCTCCTGGCGGAACTCGTCCATCTCCCGTCTAAATGTAGCCTGCTGCTCTGTGAAGAGGCGGGCTATATCATCCATGGCGGGGCTCTCATGGGAGCCCGACGGGTTGCCTCTCTGGTAATGAGGCTGCTGGGGCTGAGAGGGGTAAGAGGATGGATGCTGCTGCTGGTGAGCCTGCTGCTCACGTCTCCAACTCTGTCCCTGCTGCTGATAGGGACGAGATACGAATGATGATGGCTGGGATGCTGGGTGCTGCTGGTGATCTCTCTGGGCGGAGTACTGCCCTCCCTGACCGGCTGGCTGCTGCTGGGGCTGGTTACCCCCATTCCCCCACCTGAATCCGGGATGGTCTCGTCGGATTCCAGGCTGGGGCCGGTCATACCAAATCCCGTTGACATCCATCAACGGTTCTGCATCGTAAGGGGCTGGTGGGAGTACATCCAGAGGCTGATCCGGCTGATATACCACCATCTGTAAGTCTGGAGATGGTGGTGCCTGGTAAGAGGGCTGCTGCTGCTGGTACGGCTCCGCCTGTACAAGGTGAACTTGTCTAGGCTGCTGCAAGGAGCTGGAGCGCTGGGACGAGCTGCGGCTGCCACCGGAATCGCCTCGCGACAGAAGACGGGGCTGAGGAGTCGTCTGTGCCTCCTGAAGACACAAGAGCTGGGTCTTCATGTCGCTCAGAGTCTGTGCCATCTCCTCCATCTGAGTTATGCCCTGGCACTGCTTCTTCTCGATGATTTCCATGCGGTCCAACTTTTCGCTAATAATCCCCATGTCCGCAGCGGCCGACTCTGCCTGTGCGGCTGCAACTGTGGACGAACTGGATGGACCTGCATCAACCCGTGCTATCCGCTGATACTGCACGGGTCCTGGCGGCTGCTGTCTCTGTGTGTACAACCGAGTCTGGGACATCACCATGTAATTCTCGGACATCTCCTCATAGATGGCCCAGACTTGGTTATGGTCCTTGGCAAAGTAGGACCCGCCGCAAGAAGCATTCACCAGACCCTGAAGCTCTGGTGTCAGCCCACTGAAGAAGCTCTGAACTAGGTTCGGCTTCGAAATGTCGTGGTGGGGGCATCTATCCAGAAGCTCTCTGAACCTCTCCCATGCCTCGTGAAATTGCTCGTTAGGTTGCATGGAGAAGTTGTTGATCAGGGCCCTCGCTGCATTCGTCCGCCCGAGTGGATAGTACTTGTTCAAGTACTCGGTGCGGAGCTGATCCCAGGTGTACACAAACTTCCCTAGATGTTTTAGCCAGGCGGCTGCTCTATCTGCCAGTGAAAAAGGGAAGGCCATCATTCGAATCGTATCTTGGTCCACACGACGGTCGTGGACAGTGCTGCAGATCATCAAAAACTCCTGTAGATGGAGGTGAGGTTCCTCAGTGGCGAGTCCATGAAAGTGCGGAAGCATCTGCAGGGTGTTCGGAGGGAACTTGAAATCCCCCACGATAGCAGGAATCACCACCCATTGGTGCATCAGTGTAGATCCAGGGTTGTGAAGCTCCCGCATCGGTCTCGCTGCTGCGGCGGCTGCCGTTGCTGCGGCGGCTGTTGCTGCGGCTGCTGCCTCTGCATCAGCATCAGGAATGTCCTCCGGCTCGCTCGGCTCTTCTCGCTCTCTTCGGAGTCTCTCCAACTCCCTCCTCATCTCTATCATGAATGCCCCCTGATCGCGTAACTGGTTCTGAACCGTCTCTAATGATGCGATCAGGGTGGAGTTGATCGCTCCCTGGTCTAAAACAAAGTGTTCGGGCTGGCGATCGTCTGAACTACCGGCTCCAGCCATAGGGATGTCTGCAAAATCAGAAGAGCCCAACTCAGGTTCGGTCAAATGAATTCGTCTCTCCTCGGGCTCATGTCTCTCAGGAACAGAAGAAAGGGGATCGAGGGGGAACAGGGTGGATTCGAACTCGGGCCCGGAGAGCTGGTCTCGACTCTCACGGGCCAACCTAGATGATGGAGTAGACGCGCCTGAAAGCGGTGCAGCCAGAGGCTGCCTAAGAGATCGTCTGCCCATCATCTTGATCTTGGCGAGTTGGGCGGATGGGATCTGGAGAAAATATGATCGCAAGCAAACCCCTGGTTCACCAACGCAACACAATGTGAAGACCGTGAAAGATCGGTCAATTTATCTTGTCAATTTTTGTTTGGTGAACACACAAGATATCAGAGCGCTTACGGTGACCTGTTAGGATACCCGATACTCTCTCAACCGACTGTCCCGCACAGAAGAGTCGGTAATCAGTCGAGATGAGCACCGGAGGGCTTTACCTAGTGTTCGGGTCACTCTCTCGCACAATCAAACCAAACAATGAGGGGGTTGCTCTCCCCAAGACAAATTTTTATTGTGAGTGTCTTTTAGGGTCAATAGTGTTATCCAGTCCCAATTTTTATTGTTTTTCTTTTTAATGTTTTTCAAAAATAAATACAAGCGGCCTAACGGTTTTTCCGATTCTCCTGATGATTATTAATCCAAAAACAGAGGGAGAAGACGAAAAAAAGCCGATGCGCGGAGAAATCAATGATGCATGCAGAGAAAGAAATGCGTACCTTGTCTCCAGCACTCTACATGCAAGTGATCCGCGCAGAATTTAAAGACCGAAATAAAACTACCTAAATGGTGCAGCGGGAAAAGCCGAGTCCTAGATGAGCAACTTCTATTGATCGTGAAGAACAATAGTTAGCTAATCGAATAGAGTCCGGAGTCCGATCTTGGGAGTCACTCGGTGCCCGCCACAACGGGTCCTGCCAGCGCTGTATGTGACTCCTCACGGCACGTGGTCTCAAATCCAATTTCACTAACTTTTTCAATGAATTTTATTAAGGTCCAATTACGTTCTATAGGAACAGATATTCTATTAGGTGTTGGGCCTTAAAAATCTACGTCACAATCAACATAAATTCCTAAATCTAGGGGCTCGAGGAAAACCGCGTAAACACCGGAAAAGGCAGCTAGCTATGAAAACCACGATAAAAGCCGCGAAAATCAGATGGGTCCCCCGAGCACACCGGTGCTCGGCGAAACAGACCCGCTAAGTTACAAATGTCCAAAAGTGTCCAGAGTTCAAGTCCTAAATTATTACAACAAGAATAATGTTCTCTCTCTCTCTCTGAAATTAAAAATCTCTGCTCCTTTCTCTCTCTTCCTGCTCCTCTTCCCGTGCGGGTCCTCAAAAAGTATACTCCAAGATCTCCACGTAGTACCTCGCACAAAAATCAAAGAGAGAGAATGGTCAGAAAACAACAATAATATAGAGAGAGACAAAATGGAAAACTGACTACAAAGCCGTGCTCCCCGGCAACGGCGCCATTCTGATCGCCGCCCAAATGACAGAGGTAAAAGGTCTAAAGAAATAAATCACAATGTCGTTGCGACCTCAATCACTCGGGCTGAGTAAATCAAGAAAATAAACCACTCACAAAGAGATCAATCAATCAATACACAAGAAAGAGCGGTCTGCTATAGGTTTAACCTGGTATAGCTCCCAGGGTCGAACTCAAGGAGCACAGATTGGCCTTGCGGCCTACGATGTAGTCAGGAATCCAAAAAGTCTTTTTTAAGGTTTTTATTTGTTTTTGAAATTTTTTTAGATTTTTAAAAGATGAGAAAATGACAGGAAGCACACAAACACTGGACTTCAACAATTTATACACCACACAAAAATGATGCAAAAATTCCAGAAAATTGGTTTTTAGGTTTTTTATGTTTTTTACTGTTTTTGGTGAATTTTTGAGATTTTTCTAATAGATAACATAATTATTAAAAATCAAACAATGCAAAGAATGTAGGGTACTGTCCAGCAAGGCTTAAGATCCAAAAATAAAATAATTTTGGATCTCAAACAGCCGTGAAGGTAATTTCCCTAAAAACTATGAAGAATAAGGAAAATTTAGGCACCCTAATTATTGTTTTTGGATTTTTAATTTATTTACTACAATTTTTATGAGTTTTTAGGGGTTTTTCAATTTTTATGGTTTTTAAGTGATGAAAAGTGGCCAAAATTGGCTCGAAAATCAATCAACCAGTAAACAACATTACCTAATTTTTTTAGAATTTTTGGTGGAGTTTTTATATTTTTTTGGTATTTTTAAAGTCAAACAGTGGCGAAAATAAGGGTTTTTGAATTTTTAAAAATAATAAATGAAATCAGAAATGTCTCCAAAAATCATAGAAATTCCTACACCATGGCAGGAGCCATGTGTCAAAATTTCATTGGATTTGGAGGTCGTTTGATATTTTATTCAAAAATAAAGGTAGGGCACTGTGCACAGGGACCTAAGTGCAAATACCCAAAAGTTCTGGGGTCCTGGTGCAAAATACCCAAGAAGTCACGTGCCAAGCACGTGCCTGGGGCACTCAAGGACCTAAATGTAATAAAAATAAGTTCCAAGGATCTATTGATAACTCGTATCAAAAGTCCAGGGGCTTATATGCAATTTACCCAAAAATAATTCGCACATGTTCAAAATCAATGCTCACAGGGGTATATATGCAAATAAACAAAACATTTCATGCATTCATTAACATTCCAGAACTACAGGGCAAGATACGCAAATAACCCAACAAAACACGTGCCAAAGCACGTGGGTCTCTACTGGCAGGGGTATAAATGCAATTAAAATAAAGCGCGAGGGTCTCTATGCAAATATCCCAGAAAATAAACAACGTGAATTAAAAGTTACAGGACTAAACTGAAATAAACAAACTACAAGGGGGCCCTATGATATTTACCCCTTTATTCGCCAACGGTCGGATGTGCGCCACGTGGGTGATCTGACGGCTAGGAATAGCTGGCGCTTCACCCCTTTGGCCTTTGGCTCTGATCGACGGCGGAGGGAGAGGCACGTGGACGATCTGACGGTGATGGACTCCGGTCTCTCTCCTCTGCTACGGATGGCTCCGATGCGCTCCTCAAATGGATCAACGGTCGCTGCTCCTCAACAGATGGACGCTCAGGATCAGATCTGGAGCTGGAGCATCATCGGACGGCTCTGGAGGGTCCTCGAAGAACTGATGGCCGGCGAACTTCGACGGCCTCGTGCGTGGACTCCGGTCCTCCTCAGCTGCGCCTGAAGGTCGGAGAAGCTCCGCTGGACGATCCCGCAGCTGCTGGTGGTGGCCAAGGCCTCGGCCGAGCCCTGGAAGGCTCCGGCGAAGTCGGGGAAGAAGAAGCTCCTGGCTGAACTGTGAAGGAGGCTCAGACACCTCCCTTGGACCTGCAAAGTAGACAAGGAGCTGCGCGGGTCGAGGGCAAAGTGCCTCGACCCAGGAAGACGGGGTGAAGGTGGACGGTGCTGCGTGGCGAATGAGCTCCGGCGAGGCGACGGCGGTGGAGCTCGACTCCCAGATCCTGTGCGATCTGGGTTGTGTGGAGGGGTGAAGAAGGTGCGTGAGGGCACGGTGAAGGTGATGGTCGGGTCGGATTGTGATGAAATCACGCGAGATGGTCGGAATCGAGAGGATGCGTCGGAGATGAAATTTGGGCGAAATCCTAAATTAGACGAAATTAAAAGGAACTAAGGGTACCTGATGGCTGAAGTAGACTGGGCTGGAGATGGGCTATCTCCGGGTCGTAGCTTCGAAGGGCGTCAAGGCCTGAAGCTCGATGCTCGACGCGGCGGCGGAGCAAGGACGGCGAGGTTACGCCGGATCGATGGAATCGCCCTCTCGCCTCACTGCAACACGGGCAAAAGCTTGCTGTCACTCTCGCCTTGCCGATGGAGGTCACGGGGAAGAAGGAGATGGTCCAAAGATGCGGCGCGAGGGCGGCGGAGATGGTGGTTTTATAATGTGACCGGGCGATTAGGGTTGAGTGGCGACAGCAAAGGAAGGCGTGATTTTGATGGCGAAGGATCCGGCGAGGGAGAGGGATGTGCGGCGAAGAATCTGGGCGCGGGGGTTGAGTGGAAGACAGCTGGAGTCGCGTGGGAAAATTCGGGGAAGAAGGCGCGGCGCGCGTTGGCCAGAAAAGGAAGGAGGCGCGGGGGAGTTGACTGGGGTCAACATTCCCCCGTGGCCCAATCAGGAGCGGCCACGTGTAGGCGATTTTTGTTTTATTTTTTTAGGGTAGAAATAGGTCGAATTAGGAAAAACTTAAAACATGAAATATTTTTCTTTTATTTTTTTCTATTTTTTGGTGATTTTTATTTAATTTTTGGAAATAAAAATAGGTTAGCTCTATATATAGGTATATGTACACTACATGAATTTTTATTTTTGATTTTTTATTTGTTATTTTTATGTGTTTTTATGCCCATTTTGTATTTTATTTATTTACAACATGAAATATGGAATAAAAGAATATTTTTATTTTATTTTTATCACTTATATACAAGTGTGAAATAAATGGATATCTACATTTATATACATGGTATTAATACAATGTATTTTTGGTATTTTCAATTTTGTAATTTTTATTTGATTTTTGTTTTATTTCTTTTTATTTATTTTATTTACAAAATAATCCATAGAATATTCACAAAAAGTTTAGAAAATAAATGAATTTATTTATAGGGTTAAATAAATGCAAGAGTGTGGTTTGTGTACATGGTGAAAGGGTAATTTTTGACTTTTTGATTTTTATCTTTTTATTTTGTTTTTAATAGAATATACACACAATATGGACAAACATATTTTTGGGTGAGGAAAATATATAGTTTAATATATTTACAAATATATACACATGAGCTCCTATCTCCCTCTACTTTGGCTTTTATGCGGTCAGGCCCATGCTGAGCCCTCCCTTGGGTTAGGTTGCTCAATATTTATTCTAAATATTTCCCTCTTTTTCTTTTTGCTCTTTATTCTTTTATTTTGTGCACAAAAACATGCTAATTATAGGTTTTTACACAATGCATGATTTTGGTATTTATTTGTATTTACACATATCTACATGTATTTGCAAAGGGTTTTGTAGCTAAAATAGAAGAATAAAGAGTGATGAATGGGTATTCATCAATCTTCTAGTGTCTGAATCGTACGTTCTGACTGACCATCTATTTGTGGATGATATGCTGTACTCAAGCATAGTTGTGTACCTAAGGCTTTCATGAAGTTCTCCCAATAGTGTGAGGTGAATCATGAATCTCGATCAGAAACTACTTCCTTCGGGATACCATGGAGGCGAATCACATGTGTAATATATAACTCAGCAAGCTGGTCTGGAATGAAAGATAAGCTTATCGAAATAAAGTCTGCTACCTTTTCAGACGATCTATTATAACCCAGATACTATCTTTACCACCAGTCGTCTAAGGTAAGCCAGTAACAAAGTCCATGGAAATGCTTTCCCATTTCCATTCAGGTATAGGGAGGGGTTGCAATAATCCTGGTGGCTTTTGGTGTGAAGCCTTTACCTGCTGGCAAGTGAAACATGCATTCACAAACTCAGCAACATCTTTCTTCTTCCTGACCACCAAAAGTATGAATGAAGATCCTTATACATCTTTGTAATTCCTGAATGAATAGATAATCTAGAACAATGAGCTTCGTGTAAAATGTCTTTCCTTAGTTCAGGTATGTCTGGTACACAAGCTCCGTGATGGTTATATAGTAATCCATCTTGTATATGGAATCCCTCTATCTCATTCTTCTCAAGTTGTTGTCTTAAGTCTTTAAGGACTGGATCATCCTCCTATCCTTTCTTTATTCTATCCCAGATCTCTGGTTTGTATCGGTGAGGAATAGTTATAGTATCGGCACTACTATCAAATGGTTTCCATTCACTTAACGTTGATAGTAAACCCCAGAAGTGGATAGCACTCACCAACCCAGGTGAATAAGTTCTTCTACTAAGGGCATCTGCTACGACGTTCCCCTTACCAGGGTGGTAGGAGATAGTGCAATCATAGTCTTTTAACAACTCTCGCCACCGTCTCTGTCTCATATTGAGTTCCTTCTGATTGAATAGATATTTCAAGATTTTATGATCAGTGAAGATTTTAAAAGTAATACCATAGAGGTAATGTCTCCATATCTTTAAAGCAAAAACTATAGTAGCTAATTCAAGGTCATGTGTTGGGTAGTTCTTTTCATGTGTCCTAAGCTGTCGTGATGCATACGCAACTACCTTACGATGTTGAATAAGAACTGCCCCAAGTCCTTCTTTAGACGCATCAGTGTACACTGTAAACCCTTCACTCCCAGAGTGTAGAGTAAGGATGGGTGCATATGTTAGGCATTCTTTCAGTGTTTGGAAACTAATTTCGCATGCATCTGACCATATGAATGGAACTTACTTCTGGGTCAACCTAGTCATTGGCAATGCTATTCATGAAAAGTCCTTCACAAATTTTCTATAATATCCAGCTAATCCCAGAAAAAGAGCGTTTAGATTTCTGTGACAGTCTTCGGGCATTCCCAACTCATCACCGCACTAACCTTTGTAGGATCAACTGATATACCTTCCCCAGAAATAACATGGCCTAAGAAAGATACTCAAGATAGCCAGAAGTCACATTTGCTATATTTAGCATACAATTTGTTCTTCCTTAGAGTTTTAAGTGCCTGCCTGAGATGATGTTCGTGCAGATACTTATCCTTGGAGTAAATAAGCATATCATCAATAAAGACTACTACAAAGTGATCTAAGAAACTCCTTGAATACTCTATTCATGAGATCCATGAAAGCTGCTGGGGCATTTGTCAGTCCAAAAGGCATAACTAAGAATTCATAATGTCCATATCTACTTCGAAAGGCTGTCTTGGGGATATCCGCATCTTTTATCTTCAACTGATGGTATCCAGATCTTAAGTCAATCTTGGAATACACAGTCGAACCCTGTAGCTGGTCAAAGAGATCATCTATTCTTGGCAGAGGATACTTGTTCTTTACGGTCTTCTTGTTTAGTTGTCTATAGTCAATGCATAACCGCATTGACCCATCCTTTTTCCTGACAAATAAGACAGGTGCACCCCATGGTGAAATACTAAGACAAATGAATTCCTTTATCTAACAGTTCCTACAACAGTACCTTTAACTCTCGTAACTTAGCTGGTGCCATCCTATACGGAGGGATAGAGATAGGTTGAGTATCAGGTATAAGAGAGATTTCAAATTCAATCTCTCGCTTAGGTGGTAATCCAGGTAGTTCCTCTGGAAATACATCAGGAAACTCTCACACTATAGGTACATCTTCTATCATTCTTTCTGACCCTGATGTAGTGGATACATAAGCAAATAGCCTTGGCACCCTTGTTCTAACAGTTGTTGAGCCTTTAAAGTAGATATGTACTTGACATCATCATTGGATATCTTTCCGATAAATTGGAACTCTATCGAGTTAGGAATGTGAAAAGTTACTGTCTTCCGGAAACAATCAAGGCATGCATGATGCCTTTCTAGCCAATCCATCCCAAGAATGAGATCAAAGTCATCCATTTCAATAAGTAATAAGGAAACAGGTAACTGATGTCATGCTATCAGTACTACACAATCATCCAGGATTTCTCGGATTATAAACACTTGTCCTCATGGTCCCTTGATCAGATAGGACTGTTGTACTTCTACTGGTACCTTACCCAAAGTGGGTACTAACTGTCGAGCAATAAATGAATGTGAAGCACCAGAATCAAATAAGGCATGTACTGAAAAGCCATGAATAGTAACAGTACCTCGTACGATCGTGCCTGAATTGTAGGCTTATTCTTCAGTAATTGCATTGAACTGGCCATTAGGAATAGGCAAGCTAGAACCCGCAACGCTTTGTGGTGGCTGCTATGTAGGAGATGCTCCTTGTGAGCCACGAACTCTCCATGTCTTCCTCCGCATGTTGCTCCATTGCTCGGGGTGGATGTTATACTATTAATAGGAGTTGGTTTAAACCTTGAAACTCTCAACTGCGGACAATCTTTCCTAATGTGACCTTCTTGATGACAATGATAACATGCACATGTTCCTGTCTAAGCTGAAGACCCAACCACAGAGGTACTAGTTCCTGGTTTTGAGTTACGGGGGTATAGTGGAGGTCTAGAGAAACCCCCTCTTCCTAATAATTCCTAACCCAAGGTTTGTGGTGAGCTTATATTGGAACCAGCTGGATGATAGCGATGATCTCTACGGTTATAATGTGCCTTGTGTTTGGATGGTCCAACATTAAAGTGGAAACTTCTTCTTTGGCGGTTTTCATCCCTCTCCATCTCAATACGAGAGGTGATGTCCATTGCTTCATCTACGGTTGTAGCTCTAAAACCAGCAAGCTTTTCTTGTAGATCTCCCTGAAGACCGCTAACGAATTTGGTAAGACACTCTTGTGGTGAAGTCTCTAGAGCTGGTGAGCAACGTAATAGCTCAGTAAAGTGGATATGATAATCTCGTACGGTCTTAGAATCCTGATTCAGAGAATCCAACTCTCTCCTCTTTAATTCTTCCCAATGAGAGGGACAGAAGTGAGCTCGGAACCTCTCTTCAAAGATATCCCATGGCACAGGATCTGCTAATTTCTTGGAATTTGATCTCCACCATCGTCGTGCGTAATCTGCTAGGGAGTAATCAGCAAAGTGCACCCAGGTGTCAACTGGTGCATGGATTATCCTCAACATCCTAGTAACGTCATCGGGCCATAATTCAGCCTCATTAGTGTCTCTATGCCTTTAAATCGAGGAATCTTTCCTTTTCGGTAATTGTCTAGTAATGTTTGGTATCTCAGAAGGGCATTCTCCATTGCTCCTTCAGCTGGGGTAGGAGCAGACTCAATTGAAGGATGTAACTAGATTCTTCCTCAGAAAGATGGACAGAACCTTCAATCCTAGCATCAGCAGGCTTAGATGCCTCAGGTCTCTCAGCTTGTGCATTGAGCCTCTCCTCCAATGCTTGCTGCCTTTGCCCCATGTCTTTGAGCATTGTCATCATAGCCGCTAATTGTCTAGACACATCTTGGTCTGCCATGATCCTGGGATAAGTCAAGGCCAAAGGTTAGGTCCTATAAGTCTTAGCATGATGTACATAAGGGACAATGACTTGTGAATGGTATTGCAGTCAATTATTAAGATCAAAGGATCTTAATATACCTTAATTTCTGAATACCGCTCATAGTTGTTAATTACTAAATAAATTACTGGAGTAATCAGGCTCTGATACCAATCTTTCTTTCGTTAAGTCTTTGATTTGCATAATCGGCAACACTTAGTATAGACTCACATATATATTATTCAAATGCATATATACTCATATTTATGTTTATTTTAACTCCCAAACCCTAACTTTCAAAGCCACCGCATCGATTCGATGCTTAAACCTTATTTCAGTGGGAATCACAAAGCAACTGTTCAGACTTTTTCAAAAATAGCCGAAATTAGGGTTCTTCATAGCACAGAACATAAAATCAAGAATTTCAATAATCTCGTTTGAAAACCCAACAACAAAAGGAAGGATTTCGTTACCTAATCGAGCTCTCTCTCGTGTATGCAAGGCTTTATCGTGTTGTGTTTTTAGAAAGGATGTTATAAGGCTCTTGAAAAGATCGAATTTCATTTTCGTATAAAAAACATTAAGAATGTGTCAAGAACACGAAGAACACGAAGAACGCGAAGAACACGAAGAACACGAAGAACGCCACTCTTGAAATTTCAGCAGAGCTTCCCCTTATACAGGATGATATTTCTAAGAAAATTTCGGCAGAGTTTCCCCTTATATCGGGACATATTTCTTGGAAAATTTCAGCAGACTTTCCCCTTATATCGGGATATATTTCTCGGAAAATTTCGGCAGAGTTTCCCCTTATATCGGAACATATTTCAAAATAAAAATGAAAAGAGTTTCCTCTATAAAATAAATCGTAAGTAAAAACAACAGCAAAACTGAAAGAATATACTCAAACAACAAAGAGATGAAGAATCAGTAGACACCACGCATCTTAGGTGAGTGAATGTGTGACGAATCACAGGGTTCACTGACGTGCACAGCCGCCCGCACCTAAGTAGGGTATTACACAGATTTGTCCATTAAAATAACTATAAAAGCATAATTGAAAGAATAGAAACATAAGCGATGGAGAATTGGTAGACACCACGCATCTTAGATGAGTGAATGTGTGACGAATCACAGGGTTCACTGACGTGCATAGCCGTCCGCACCTAAGTAGGGTGTTACGCAGATTTCTTCTAAAACCACAACAGAAAACGAATCGGAAAGAAAGATGAATCAAGAACAAAACTTGGAAGAAAAGAGGATGGATTGAAAGCGTAGCTTACAAAGCAAACTAAGAGAGGATCATACCTTCCTCCTCCTCGTTCTCCCGGCAGCGCTTCGCTAGCGCTCTTTCCCTGCCTCTCACTCCTTCTCCCGACCTCTCAACATCGTGGAGAATGAATGGGTAGGGGTGTATTTATAGGCTCCAGAAAACCGCTAATCATGGTTAGAAAACCATGGTTTAGACCTTAATCATGGTTTAGCGACCCATGATTTTGGCCCATGTTTTTGGCCAAACCTATCTCAAACTTGGGGCTTAAGTCAGAACATTCCAGATGATTCTAGATTTGCTAATGATGCTTAACTAACACTAATCATGATTAATTTTCACTAATCGCGATTTAACTTTCGCGGCTTACGCTTATCTTTAGCTAACTATTGATTAGTGTTTGCTAATGATCATTAGCGGTTTTCAATCCATCATTAGTTTCTTTAGTCACACTTAATTAGTCTTAATGACACTCGTTATGGGTTAATGACTTCTTAACCCTCCTTACTTCTCTTTCTTCCAAAAATCATAACAAATCGAAACGAAGTCCGGTTCACACAAAACAAATTCCGTTGGTTTTCTCTTGACGAGTCGGATCTTACGATATAGGCTCCGAGATATGCCAAGTTCAAGGCTTTACAGAGTGTGTGGGAGAGAAGGATATATAAAGAGAGAAAGCGATAGAGAAAAAGGCTCAAATTATGCATGGTTATTCAATTTTGAATACCTCTACTCAAGATTGTAATCGTGTTGTTGTCATACAATTGATATATTTATTCTGTCAATATAGTTATGCTACGCTAATAAGATATTTTACTATGCCAGAATAGTTGACATTAATATGCTTACGTAATTTCTTAGATTCAAATAGATGTAATATGTAAACATCGACCTTGAAGATAATTTTGACCTATGTTAACATCATGTTAGTCCAAAGAAATTATTATATATGCATAAATGATGCCGACATAATTAAACCATATAATGAAAAAGCTGCGAGGCTAATTTATAATTTCAATTGCGACTCGACATCGAAGGGAATCGATAACAAACCCTCACTACCTTCCATTGAAACCCGCTAGAGGATAAATTTTTGAAACATGATTGCTAAAGAAATTATATTTTGACACACAAACACACACACACGATTTTGAAATCAACAAAAATAGGTAGAGTGTCTTATTGTATAATCTATTAATATAACTAAAGTTGAATTTTTACACCAACCCTTACCATCTGGATGGTCTCTATATTTAGGATGGGGGTTCTCCTTGCCATACAGTAAAGCATGGCTTTTACCCCTTCTTCTCTCTTCCTTTCTCTCTCTCTCTCTCTCTCTCTCTCCCCCCTTATCACTATCCCTCTCCATTCTCTCTCCTCCTTTCTATATTTAACTTTTTGACATCTACATATCAGCTTTTTACTGAAATAAACATCAAAATTTAAACTTATGAAATATATGTACCATGCTTTTGATTGAAATAAGCGTCATTTATATAAAAAAATTATACAATAAACAAATAATTCATGAGTATGCAACATGTGGTATACGAATCATTATTATAGCATATATTAATATGTTTTATAAATAATTCCACAAATATAGTTTGTATGAATCTGCATGTCACTAAACATAATAATAAACTTTTACTTCTAATTGTTGGGTATGTACTAAATATAATTTTGCATAGTAAAAATTGGAAAATATAATCAAAATATTCTTTAATATTAACTATGAATTATATTCATATTAATTCAAACAAAGGTGAATCACATTCAAATTAACACATGTCCATATATTTGTGTGTTAAATCATATATCCTATCATAATTTCTCCGATATATGCCTCCTAGTCCAATTAGGATATTTTATGCTTTATTTGCAGATGCTAGTAGATAATTACATAGCGATTGTATATACCTCCTATATTAAACCTTGCTCGTCTCTGAGCAACTAAAAAGTAAAGTAGTGAAATGAGATTAGCCTCCTTACAAAGATCATGAATAAAAGGTGGAAATAAAGCTTGACTCGACCTTTGGATTAATAGTTTGGTAGAATTCCTATGAGAATTAGGGATTTAAAATCAACGCTCTCTAAGTTCTACATGTCATTGTACATTTTCGGCTCAGAAGTCATCTTAGATCCTCCCCTCCCAAAGCGTACTTTATGAAGCAGTGATTTATCACATCTTTTATATCTTTTGAGCAAATTTCTGTATTTAATCCATGCATTTTTCTCAAATTCACCAATAATTTTATTTGATAAGTTTTACGTTCATTGTATTCAAAATCATATAAAAACTAGACAACATTCCTTACAAATTTAATCAAAAAAGGAAAAATTACATTTCTTAATTTGTCAAAAAATATGGGCTCCAATCCCATATTGGAATTTCTAATCATTTTTCTTTTTTTTTGTTTTCCAAGTCTGCTGTAAAAAAGGATGAAAGAGTCTCTCCAATCCTCTTTCGTATTCATTTGCTAAAAAATTAATTAGGATGCTTATGTTAGCACCTAAGGAGCTGACGTCAGCCCCCTTCTTCCTCCTTACACACAAGCCACTCATGCCCCCTCCCCTTCTCCTCTTTGCAACTGCCAACGAGGTGGTTGGCCTCCATCTCCTCCACAAACCAAAACAATGTATTAATACATGTATTTAAATGTTAAATAAAATAATAAAGACAATAAAGGAAATATTAAACATATTGATTGACCATGAACCCAAAACCAAGTCAAATGTTGACTTGGTTGACTTGGAATAATGTAGGGGGAGATAGGACAAAATAATGTATAAGATACACCAGAAACCCTAAAAGTTCTAAGTATAATACTCTGTATATAGATCATATTTATACTATTTTATTTAGAATCATACACGCCTCAAATAAACATGTGTTCAACATGAAACTTAAATATATTACTATATATAAAATAACAAAAAAATATGTAAAAATATATCATGTACATGTCACTCTGTATACTCAATTGAAAAAGTCATAAAAGGAAATTCACTCATCAATATCTTCTCCATATGAGCTCAAATTAAACCAAACTAACTCCATTGTGTTTCAAATTAAATTGTCTATTTAGTGAAGGTGATTTCATTTTAATTAGATTTAAGATGCAAAAGCTGGCTAACTAGGGCATAATGGTACTTGTATATCTATATTTTCATCCATATTATTTATTGTATATAGTTTTTTAATTCCCTAATATTTTTAAATATTTGTATAAATTATATAACATATATTAAAAATATAAATAAAAATTGAGACCTTTAAAAAGACCAAAAAAATTTAATTAATACAAATATATAGGTATAATAAACCTACAAGTGTAAAATACATGTAATTATTTGTATATATAAATAATTACATAAAAATCCCAAAAATATGTATAAATACATATTAAATAAATATAATAAATAAATTAATTATTAAGATAAGGCATGATGCATATAAATAATAAAATAAAAATAAAAATACATCTTATATATGTATTAATATATATCTATATCTATAATCGTATATGAATAGTTATACCTAATATATTAGATTGTAAAAATAAATAAAAATCATAATAAATTAATTTAGAAAATAACAAACACTTTTTTATGTTTTAAGTTATACTAAATAAAATCATTCGCTATTTTATTATTTCTTTTATTTTCATTTTCCTTTTGTCTTATAATGTGTTGAGGTGGCACAGTTGGGGTGCTTCATTCGTTGAACTGGAGTCAATAACCCCTTCTCTTGAGGCACGTTGTCAGAACTTATCCCCTATCACTTTTTTTTACCAATTTCCCCGTGCATTTTTTGCTCCTTTTTTCTTGTCTCTTCACCAAATTTCTACAGCATATAATGTCGATTCTCGCTTGATGTTCGATTCTGATCCATTTGGATCGATTGCTTGCGAAACCCTAATCAAAGGATGCCACTCCAATCTCTGCTATATATCTTCTCCTCCAGGTTTTTGAAAAGTTTAATCCATTTCAGAGCACTGTAACCCGTCAAAATCTTTCATGGAGTGATGTCCACATTACCAGAGCATCTTCCCCTCTAATTCATGGCGTGGAGAAGGTGTTTGGGACCGATTCAACCATCGTCAAAGAACTTCTCCAGGTGGTTCTCCTTCCCAGGTCTTCTCGACCAGGTGAGACATTTATCTTAGTCTTTTTCATTCCATTTTCAGATCAATAGTTTCGATTTGCATTTTCTCTCCGTTGATTTCACTTACTTTAGCTTAAAATCTAAAAGTCCAAGTATGTCGGAGCTTAGAGCTCCGACCTCTATTTGCAATGATCTTTTACTATTCCAACCATCCAAATTACACCACCTTCTTCCCCTTTACCTCCTCATTCTACTGAGTACCTATTTCCCCTCGATCTTGCACAGATCGAGGTCACAGATCTCCATCCTTTGCTCGCTCTAGAGACAACTTCATTACATCACCTTTTCCTTTTCCACTGACAAATCGATCAGAGGCCTTCTCTCTCGAGCCACAAATAGTTCTGTGCATGTTACCATGAGAGAACACCCCATCTGAGGGATGTTCAATTTCAGAGAATGAAGCTCCTGGTGCTTGACCCTCATCGAAACTCTAGGCCTCCATTGATGAGATCTGGACTCCTTTAACACCTCCATCATCGGTGGAATCCTCATAGTAACGTCTTCTGCTCATCAACATCATGTGAGGTGGTCGGAGTCACGAGATAACTCATATCGAAGGAGCCCTGACCCGTTGTTCTTCCAGACCTCCTCTTCACCGTCAGATCAAGAGTGCTCTCCAGATAGAACAACAACCACACGATCAAGATACCCCATACTCATTAGATCCATCTGGGCTGTCAAGCTGCGATGCATTACACACGCATTAGAGCTGTAGATTGCTTAAGCAAATCAAGATCCACCGTCTGTCAGCGCACAAAGGAAGGGGTATTCCACTTGACCTTACTAACTTTGGTTTTCATTTCAATATCGTAAATAATAATTGAAGTGTATTTTTATTTGGATATTTTGTACTTGGGCACAATGCTTTCATCAATTTGCATTTAAGTCCTATTTTGTGTGCCTCACGTGGCTCCCACATGAGGCGCTTAGTGGGCTTTTTGCATATTATATGCTACATTTCCTTGCCTTGTTATGAAATAAAAGTATATTTTTGAGTATTTGCATGTTAATCCCTGCCAGATTTATATTAAATGAGAATTTAATTGGAAAAATTTCATGCTATCTCCGTAGGTTTGTGTTGAAGGTTGTTGAATGGTTTGACAAATTGCTAAGTGCTTTCCATGCGATATTAAATTGAGAATTTAATTGGATTTATTGTTCCTATACCCTTGGGAGTTGTGATTTATGTTATTGAATGCATGCCATGTTTCTAGAAATTGCATTTTAGTCCTTATGCTTGATATTAAATTACATTTGCTTGTTTTAATTAGTTCAATCACATCCCTTTGCATAAAAATTGTATGAAAATTATTTCAAATACTTAGAGATATAATGTATCACTATATTTTTTATGAAGATAATTAAAACTAATTTCCTATATATAAAATATAAAAATAAGCTTTATTTATAGTTTTAACTTAGAAAATCCATAAAAATTAAAATATACATCTAAAAATTACAAAAAATACTATAGTTGGCCTTCCCTATAATATAATACATATCCAAAAATCACTAAAAATATGAAGCAGAAAACTTAAAAATTTAAAAAAACAATAAAAAATTTATAAAAATCATATAAAATCCTACAAAATAAAAAAATAGTGTTTTCAAATCCTGAATTTTCCTTATATTATCTAGTTTATTAGACAATTGGTTATGTAGCCAATCTGATTTGATAGACAAATTTTAGGCCCATTTCAATCTTTTGAATTCATAGTTTGAATTGTTCTACTTACTTTTAACATTAAAAATCCACAAAATCATAAAAGACTAAAAATATAAAAAAAAGAGAGAAAAATATTTCAAGCACAAAAACATTTTATTTTGTGTATTTTGAGTTTTTTACTTATTTAAAAATACAAAAAACACATTTTCGCTCTTTTTATTTCTCTCACATATTATTACTCATATTTTATTTTAAAATTACTTTAAAAACTTTTGTAAAATTAAAAACACATAAAAATATAAAATAAATTAAAAGCCAAAAATGCATACTAACTAAAAACCCACAAAAATAATTTTAAAAAGATAAAAATGCATAGAACCTACATAAATATTTAATTAATTAGCAATGATTAGTAGGCTTATTTTTGTCTCTACCTGCGTTTCACATTCTCAGTGGTTCGACACTCTACATATTTTATATAGATAAATAAAAAAATCTAACTCACATTCATTTCACACCTTGATTGATTTATTATTTGCATTGTGGGTTTGGCTTGTTGATTCTTCTGTTTGTGTTCTATCAATACTTAGACAACTAATCGAGCATTGTTTGGACCAATACAACCCTCTCAAAATCTATGATTATCAAATGGCATCATTGACGGGGGGTGCAACAGTTCGGGTAGACTAGGTTTCATTAGCCATTCTATTTTATTGATTGTTTTCTTCTTCATTAGATCTTTATTTCTAATAATATTTTGATTATTATTTGTATAAATGTTTCTCACATCTCTTTTTGTAAACTTTTTTGTGAGGGGACCACAGAGGAAAGGGGACTATCTTTGGATAGCTAGTGCACCACGTGACTCGGACGCCAGTTATATTCTACTTAGACAATAGGAGAGAACTTCAGAGGAGACCAAGAGCCTCTTTGAGAAGCCCCTTATCTTAGACTAGTTTTAGTTATTCATTAGTGAGTGAGAGAGTATTTTTGAACTTGTAATAGTCTCTTAGACTATTTCGACAGAATAATTTTGAGGTATGTTTTGCCAAGTGCCGGTGCACGTGGGGGAGCTCATCGATTTTATCGGTTTTCCAAGTGTTTTCATCACTTATACCTTATAATCCCTATTTTTCTTTTTTTTATTTATTTCTAATGGTTTGTGTGTTACCACCTTATTTTTATTTTATGTCTTTGTTGATTTATCCCTTATATGTAGGATTTCTTGATCGAGTAATTTAGGTCCCAAACTTAATTATATCTCATACTCCTATAGTCTCTATGCTTGGACTTAGATAAAATTACTGGCACTTCATGTAATAGAAATTATTATCTTAGGATGATTTCATCGTTTATGGCATATAGTGTAATTTAAATTCTTTTTAGCATCACGCATGGAGAGTGCAATGAAGAGAGGTGAGTTTTTCTGACTTAGCATCCATTAATTTCAGCTTGCATTGTATTTCCGACCTCTCACCCTATTTTTGATCACAAAAGAAAAATAAAGGAAATTGAGAATTCGTTAGGTCTTTTCATATAAATACCCAAAACAAGTGAAAACCAAAAAAATTAAAAGAAATTGCTTAGAATACTTGAGCTAATTAAAACTGATTTACAAACATCATTGTCTTAGGTTCACAAAACCCTCATTATTTTCAGGTATCTTTCAGATTGAGTAAGGCACAACCCTTACAGATTAGTGCCAAAAATCCCAACTTGGATACTTCCTTGTTTAGGGTCCCTGTCTCATTGTGCCATGTCCGAGTAGTGCCAATTCTTCTTGCAGATTTGGTTTGAATTATTTGATTCATCATATCAGCTTCCTTTCCCTCTACTTCTTTGGATGAGTAGTGGGACCAAATACGATAACAAGGAATTTTCAAAAAGTATAGGGTACATGTAACAAAGAAAGTGGAAAGTACACACCATTTGTCGAGTTAGTACTCACTCTCTTATAAGGATAGCCTTAAGGACTAAATTGAAAATATCTATGAAAATAACAATAAAATCCCAATATAATAGCTGAACTTTTACGATTTCAAGTCTTGAGTTGGTGAATCAATCCTTGTTTTGAGGTTTGTTTTGTTCTATCATGTCAAGATAAAAAATCTCGTGCATTTACGCCCTTTCATCTACACTTCTCTTATTCTACTTCGTATTCTATCTCGCTCGATTCAAGCCTTCTTTTATTAATTCCTCTTCAATTCTTCTTCTTCTATTTTGTGATTCCCTTATTTATCATCACATCATTTCTTGTTTATTATCAAAATATCGCACTCAGGAGGATTTCATTCGGACTCCGTGGACAACCACATCGAATACCCGATGTCAACATCACCGACTCTTCAGGACGATTTAAAAGAGTTGTGTTCAGCTTTTGCAAACCTCTTTCTGGATTCCTTGATCTTCACTCCATCAGGAGGTCGAGATAACTATCATCCCGATCTCTCTTCTTTTGCTACTCAACTTTCATTAATAAATCCATTGTTCGAGATTGATTGTAATCTCGATTTATATTTTCAAACTCCATTATTTTTTAGGATTGACCAGGGACCATTTATCAATGAAGATTACAAGCTTAATTTGGGGTCAGATTGCATCACAGATTCTGAGATGTCTCCTCAAAGACAACGAAAAGCTTGGGGTTCACATCAGATTATAGATCAGAATGAAGTCAATAACCAGATTCTCACCTCCATCCAGGAGATCCAATGACAGTTGAGTTATCATGCTAATTTCCAAGCTGCTTTCCAAGAGATGTTAATGGAAATGAGGAGAGACCATGACAATCAAGGAACAAAAAATCAACATGGAGGATATCAAGCCGATCATGGCACATAAGGAAACCGTGTTGGAGATGATGAGGGGAGATATGAGAAGAAACCAACTCTGAAGGAGACATACAACCTTGGAGTAGGGCAGATTATCGAATGGCTCCGTATACCATAGATCCACGACCATTTGAACTGAAAATGTCACATCTCCATCTTCTACTGACTTTCCACGTGATTGCAAATGAAGAATTGTACATCCACTTGCAGCAGTCGAACCGCATCTGCAATACAATGCATTATCCCAACATACCATTGGAGGTTTTGAAGATGAATGCCTTCCCTTTTATCCTTTAGGACAAGGCTATATATTGAATAATCACTAGGGAAAGGTGGCGACGGCCTAGGAAGATCTCAAGTCAGATTTTCTACATAAAATACTATCCATTTGGTTGTCTGAACTAGATGAGAGTTCTCATTTCAAACTTCTTACAGTTGTCCCACAAGTCGTCTCATAAGATGTGGAAAAGATTCCTTGATACTGAAGACCTCCTTAGTCTAAAACTTTTTCAGGGTATTACATCAGGAGAGCCATCGACTGGTAGATGTCTCATGCGGAGGATCACATTTCAACAAGGATGATGATGTTGTGTGGCAAATATTCAAGGATATGGCCAAAGGATCGACAACCCTATATTCGTCCCGAGCATTTCAGAAGATTCCACATATCCTCCACAAGCCTGTCAACATGGAGGCATCGCAGTACAAAGAGGATAGGAGTAAGAGTTCCAACATGAGTATCATCGAGAACCACATGTCCAAGGTGTAAATAATTGAGAAACAATCACAAGAGCTTGTGAAACTTAATGTGATCAAATAAAGAACCAAAAAGCTATACAAGCTCGATGATATTACGAAGCAATTGGAGATTTTAGTTAGCACCATTAATTCTGGCAATTCTGTGAGTGTGTCTATCGGTATTTCTACCGTCGAGCCGAAAGAACAATCACCATCATTGATATAGCATAGTCCCACACAACCCTAGACCGTGTAGCACCTATAATACGTGTAGGCACCCAATTAGGGATCACAATCACCATAGCACTCATAGATGGTTGTGTACCATCCAAAATCCCCATCTTATGCCAAGAAGTTCCCACCACCATCCCTGCAGATTCAAGAAGTGAACGTCATCTGGGCAATAGAATAGTCTCTGACATATCCTGGAGGACAACACCAAGGTCAGACATGGGCCAACCAACCATTCCACCAAAATCAAGGTGGACGGAGTTTCCAGCAGCAACAGCAACATTAGTCGCAATACTAGTCTTCGCTATAGTCATATTCTTGGAGACAGAATTTCCAGCAATCGGCATATCGCCAACCATTCTATCAGCAACAACTAGCTTCTCAATATCATAACCACTTCCCTCCTCCATGATATCAATATCAACCGTACCCTCATCAATTTTAGAATTACCATCAACTGCCTCCGTACTATCAACCACAACAACATCATCTTGTTGAATCTTCATAGGTCAAATCTGTGAACCCAGCTCTAGACTGTTTGGCTCAACTAATCAAAAATATGACTGAGATTAGTCAGAATCTTTATGATCACACTATCGCTAAAACGATCATATCGACAGGTTGAGGAAAACCCCCAATAACTTCTATCGTAAGGAGCATGTAGACTGTAATGGCCCACCACTACCCGAGTCAGGTATAAATCCTTTTATGTTATCTAATTCTATGACTCTCGGGAACGGTAGAACCTTGCAGCTGACTGCTACAACCCAGGAAAAAAATTAAACTTCTGTGGACGAGTCTTCAACATCATCAGTTGACCCAACATTGTGCCCTAGGATGAGGAAGGATGAGTCATATCATATCAAAAAAATCCAAAAAAAATGAAGAAAATCAAAAAGTCAAACACAAGAAATAACAGTCTAGGCTGAACCAATGCAGTCAAGGAGATACCAGCACCTGCAACAGATCCTGTGTGAGCCAACGAAGATAAGTTTCATGTTTTTTCCCTTTTCCTTCTATATTGGATGATTGTATCCCTTCTAATCATCCTAATGTACAAGCTGAAACTGTTGTCAATGAAAAATATGTTGCTTTTGAAAATGTATCTGTGCACTTTCTAGAAGTAATGAAAAATAAAAAAACTAAAAAATTAAAAACATCTTTGTTTGATCCTGCAATTGTGGACATAGTGAAAAAAATAATGCTTGAGTTGCCACTACTGAAAGTTGTGGAATATATACCAAAGGTGAATAAAGGTTGAAAACGGCATGTACATCAAAGTGTAAACCCCACAAGAACTGACACAACCGAGCAGAAAAGCATATCTTGACCATGGCAACTGTGAACGCGACCAACAACCTCCCACTAAAGAAAAAAGACATGGATCAGCTTTAATCCAATGTGAAATCCTCAATCAGATATTTGATCGCACTCTACTTGATAGGGATTCTTCTATCAACCTCCTGCCTACTTCCCTTATCAATCGGTTCATTAAGTGATCGCATGGAATGTTGGAAGATGATATTGTAACGATTCAAGGTATGAAATTTCCAGTGGACTTCATTGTCCTGGACATGGATTCCTTGGCATCGTTACTCTAGACACCGACCATACTTGTTGACCGTTCCTCCAAATAGCCAAGGTGATGGTTGATTATGGATCTGGAAAGATCACCTTTCACTCCAACAGTGACAAGGTAACCATAGAGATGCTCGCTAAACCTTAGATTCAAGAGAGCATATTAGAGAGAAGAGTACATGTTCATGCAATAGACCGTGAAACCATTGAAGAAATAAGAGAAACAGATGTGATTAGAAATGACATCGAGACCCAAATTTCCTATTCTCTTAGGAAGACTTGGAAATCACAATCTAATTTTGATCCATTGACAGTGAGGAGATAGAATCAGAAAAGCCGATCCATCTATTTCAAGAATATCCACCCCAAACCTAATAAGAGGAAATAATTGCAGAGATGTTCGGTGTTTTACTGTCTGAATCAAGAGCAACCAAGGTGACATTAAAACATTGACAAAACATCCATCGACCACCAGTACAGTGTCGGAAGTAATTGAGAAGCAAATTCAAACTTGAGCTTAAACCACTTTCATAAAATCTAAAGTATGCCTTCTTTGTAGGTGAGGTCAAACAGTATCCAGTCATCATTAGTATACGATTGAAAGTTGATCAAGAATCTCGCTTGCTAGAAGTTCTAGAGAAAAAAACACAATACTCTTGGTTGGAATATTTCATATCTTTGAGGGATAAATCTGACATTTTTTTCACACCACATCTACTTAGAGGAGGACAACAAGAATCCTGTGAGTTTTAGTGTAGGTTGAACCCTTATCTCTGGGAAGCAATTATGAAAGAGATAATGAAATGGTGTGAGGCTGGCTTCATATCTCCCATATCTGACTTTAAATGGGTGAGTCCACTTTAAATGGGTGAGTCCATTGCACATGGTCCCTAAGAATGCCAGGATCACAGTTGTTACTAATAACAAACGAGAGGAGATTCCAACTTGAGTACCTATGAAATGGCATTCTGTGTAGATTAATGATGCTTGAACTCAGTAACCAAGAAAGATCACTTTCAGTTGCCCTTTATGAACCAGATTGTCGAAAGACTAGCATGGAAAGAGTTCTTTTATTTCTTGGATGGGTACTCCGAGTATAACCAATTGGCGATCGCTCTTGAGGATTAAGAGAAGACTACATATAATTATCTGTTTGGCACCTTTTCATTTAGACAGATGCCATTTGGATTGTGTAACGCCTTCGCTACATTCTAGAGGTATATGTTGGTTGTGTTTGCCAACATGGTGGGAAGCTTTCTGGAGTCTTTCATGGATAATTTCTCGATCTATGGTGACAATTTTGATGCACGGTTGATGCATCTAGATCGATTGCTTAAGAGATATTACAAAGTTAACTTAGTGCTCTCATGAAAGTCACTTCATGGTCACTTACGGGATTCTGTTGGGCCATATTATCTCCAAATGAGGTATGGATGTTGACCGACCAAGGTGGATGTCATTGCTAAGCTTGAGACACCGAGAACATTAAAGCAAGTGAGGTCTTCTATGGGGCATGTTGGATTTTACAAGCGATTTATCCAAGACTTCAATAATATTGCCCGACCTCTTACCGAGATTATAGGAATGGACACTGAATTTATTATCGATGATAAGGTTCTCCTTGCTTCACCATACTAAAATATCTTGTTACTCAGTTACCTATCCTATAGCCACCCGATTGGTCTCTCCCATTTTAAATCATGACAGATGCTTCAAATTTTGTAGTTGGGGCTATTTTAGGACAACATATGGATGAAGTTTAGTTTACTATACATTATGCCAATAGACCATTAGATGATGCCTAGAGAAATTACACCGTAACATACAAAGAGATGCTTGTAGTAGTTTTCGCCCTTGAGAAGTTTAGTTCTCATATACTCGATTCTAAAGTCATTGTTTACATAGACCACACTGCTATCTGGTACCTACAGAACAAGAAGTATGGCAAGTCATGACTACTTCATTGGATCCTTCTACTCCAAGAGTTTGATTTGAAAATAAGACATAAACCTGGTTAAGAACGTAGTAGCAAATTATTTGTCCATAATAGAAAGTTTAGAAATTCCCTTGAGCATTGTTACTATCACAGAAACCTTTCTTGATGAATCGATTTTGAATGTTGGTTCTCTCACATGGTATAATGATACTGTGAACTATCTCATGTCTGAGAAAGTTCCACAAGATTGGACTTGAGTCAAGAATGATAAATTCTTGTCCAATATTCATTTCTACAAGTGAAAAAAAATCCACACCTTTTCAGGGAAGGCACATTTTGTATTTGGCGATGGTACATTCCTCAGGAGGAGTATACCAGTGTCCTCGAGCACTATCATAAGATCGAAGCAAGAGGACACCATTCTGAAAATAGGACGACATTGAAAGTATTGCATTGTGACCTCTAGTGGCCTAAACATATGTAAAAGTCCGCACTGACTGTCAGAAACTGGGAGGAACCATTGATTCTAAAGATTTGATGCCACTCAAGTTCATTCAAATTTCGGATGCATTTGATGCTTAGGGCATTGACTTTATGATCTCATTTCCTAACAATCAAGTATATGAATACATCCTGCTTGACATATGTTACACGAGTCATTGGGTGGAGGCTATCCTTGGTCGATCCGCTGATAGATGTAATGTTTGTCGCTTTCTAAAGGACAATATTATTTCGTAGTTTGGGATATCAATGATTCTTATTCAGATGGAGGAATCCATTTTGTTAACAGAGAATTCAGAAAACTTGCAAAGGAATACAACATGGATAATCATGTTGCATCTCCTTACCACCCACAATTAAATGGCTTGGCAGAGATTTCTAATAGGGAGATCAAGATCAATACTTTTTTACAGAAACTTGTACGACCAAATATGAAGAACTGGTCTCAACTCTTGATTCTATTCTATGGTCTTATCAACCGCCTACAAGACTCCTTTGGGAATATATCCCTATCGCCTTATTTATGGAAAGCCATGCCATCTACCATCGAATTAATTCACAAATCATTATGGGTAGTTAACATATGTAATTTGGACTAACATGTCAGTGATCAGAACAAGAAGATTGATCTAAACAAACTCCTGGAATTAAGAGACTATGCATATGATAGAAACCTGATGTACAAGGATAAAGTCAAGAGATGGCATGATAAACATATTAGAAGAACGACTTTCAAGCCGGGTCAGAAGGTATGATTTTTTGACGCAAAGTTAAAGCTATTCTCGGGTAAATTGAAGAGCAAATGGTCAAGACCATTTTTAGTAAGATTGTGCATGACAATGATCGGAGTTGTCATCTGATGTGCAACCTTTCATAGTCAGTGGACAGTTGTTGAAGACATATTTAGATCATGCTACATTCATGTCCATTGTAGATTCCATTGAGGTGGTATTTCAAGAAAAGCTCCATCCATCAGAGGATTCAGACACATGAGTTCACAACAATTCTTTACCTTTATTTTTATTTTCATTTCTCTATTTCTTCTTCAGTTTTATTCAATCATCCCTTTCATCATTGCTACACTTAGCATGATTTCATCCTAAGTATGGAGGGATGAGTGCTTGGAGTTGTTCATTCTTTGTTCCCTTGCTTGTTTCTCAACTGTGTTGATATTCTATTATGTATTTAGGGTCCTTCACCTTGAGTATAGAGGGAGACAATCGATCCATTGATTTTGTACATTCTCACCTTGATCATCCCTTCTTCGTATACAATCTTCTATATGTAGGATTGATCCTAAGTATAGGAGGGACGATCAACTTCTCATTCTTTCATTTGAGTCATTATAATATAGTTCTCTTCTACATTCAGCATAAGTTATTAAAAGATGCACTAAGGATGGGATACCATGGTACAATCTTGGAGGAAATGCGGTATCCGACAAGTCAGATCTGACAATCGCTGCATCGAATTCTCTTGTGCCATAGTAGGCACCCAATCTTAGTGTAGTCTCAACAATCAGCCCACAAATATAGACAGCGAGAATGTGAAATAAAATTTATTATAACTCTACCAAATTATGTGTATAGTGACAATTGTGTAGAGTGTCGACCACAGAGAGCAGAGGGGAATAGAGACAAGGTGAACAGTCCATTTGGGCAATTTTTTCAATGTTTTTATTTTCAATATTTTTGTGTGTTTTTAATTATATATAATTTTTATGGATTTTAATGTTTATATTATTTTCTTATTTTTTAAAGATATAAAGATATATATTTATATAGTAGTAATAATGAAAATATGTATATTATACCAAATATATATAATATTTAATAGATAAATATGTAAAACTATAAGAAATATATACAAGAACAATCCTTTTATTTTATAAGGGTTTTAAATATATTATAGTTATTTATAATTATTATTAATAATATATATCAGTAATATAATATATATAATATAGATGGTTCTACATTTTTAAATATAACTTTATATAGTCAAAATTTTCAAAATAAAATGTTTTTACGTTTTTTTAAGTTTTTCTCTATTTTTATGTATATATATATATATTTCTATTTTTTATGTTTGTAAGGTATTAAATATACAAAATAGAGAGTTACATAAATAAGCTAAATTGCTTGGGGTTTTAAAAATATATAATGAGTTCAAAAATTCCCAAAACTATTTTTAACATATAATATATTATAAATAAAAATATATAATAGAAAACTATTTTTCATACTATTTAAAAATCTTTGCAAAATGATTTTCATATTTTGTAAATGTTTGGAGAAAATATTTTGTCAAATTATTTTCAAAATATAGTTTTCAAAATGTTTGTCAAAATATTTTGAGAACTGTGTACATATTCCAAACAAATAAAAATTCTTTGCAAACTCTGTAAATAGATCTGTAAATAATAACTCACTCAATCCCTGTAGAAACCTAGTGTACATTATCTAAATATAATTATGTAAATAACAAGATGCATTCCCATGTAAATATCTGCACATAATTGTTTGACTAACTCTTTTATCTTTCAAAAATCACTAAAAATCAACAAAATTGAAAATTCCATAAAAATATGCAAAATATTTTCAAAAATTATATAAAAATATGCAAAACTTCTTCAAAATTTCCATAAAAAGTTCAAAATCAGATAATTGTCTCACCAAAAATATTTTCTTGAATTTTTCGTAGCATTTGCATTTTTTTGGAATAATAAAGATAATTGAATAAGTCAAAATATAGTCTGAAGATTGGAGATTGGAATAGACCTTAATTCACTTAATTTCAGAGGAACCCATTGAGGACTGGAATTGGAGATACTTCATGTGACGTTGACTTAATTCTTTATATTCCATGAGACTATGTTCATGAGTCAATTCAATATGTCTAAATAGAACCCTTCATATCATCAATAAGACTCTTGTGACAGTGGCTTGATCAGAAACCTTGCACTTAGCACTTAGCTCAACCCAGATGGATTGTTGAAAAATCTTGGTCTAAGTCGGGACGATGATAGGTCGCTTCGTCAAGTGTGGCTCAGGAACCATTCTTGGGGATTACTGAAATCGGTATTCGAACCCACTTCTTTTGGTAATAATGATATTTAAAGACTGGAGATGGATTGAGATAATGCTTCCGATGAGGATTGATCTGCCCGAGCAACTTTTTCCAAGATCCCAAAAAATGGGCGAACTAAAAAGATGCTATATCCATCGAGGCACAAACAAGAATGCAAAAGTTGTACAAAGTCAGAGAAATATACAAAGAATCATACCAAAAATTCCACCAAAATTTGAAGCTTCATAAAAAGTCTGCTTCTTGGTGAAGACTCGATTATACTAACTAAGCCTCGTAAGGGAATAAAGACTACACTGGTCCAGTCCCACTTCTTTTCCCATAAAGATCGATAATATCTGACCTTATAAGAAAATATCTTTGTCCACGAGGACGATCTACCATAAGAGCAAACTCATTTTTGATTCAATGATTATCTGGGAAGAGCTGAACAATTCACACACATGGTTCTATCACTTCAAGGTATCATGAGTATGCGACTGAGAGGATGGTTCTAACATGACTGTAAATTGGACTGGATGATAGGATTATTGAACCTAAGGGTTGTTGTGTCACATTTCCTAACCTAAATGCGGTTTCGAACACACTAATAATCCAAAGGCCTTCTCCGAGCTCCAAACTTTGACTTTATTAAAACAATTTTCGAAGTTGAAAATTATTCCAATTATGTCATTATCTTTTCTTTATTTTTTTATTATGCACTTATAGCCTTAAGTGATTACTAGGGATGAACAAAGGCAAGTATGTGTGTGTGTGTGTGTGGGGGGGGGTGATGAATCCTCACTTCATCACCTTTGTTCTTTCATTTTTGCCTTATGTCCCTATTTAAATGAATGCATTTATCTTAATTTACCAAAACAAGCACTCTGAAAATTGTACAAAGTACTATATAAAATATTGTATAATTATCGCATTTAATTCCAAAATAAAAGAACACAGAAAGAAAAGAAAAAGAAATGAAGTGTCAAAGACACTAAGTGTCCCTAGACCACGAGACCTAGTCATCATGATAACTTGGTTGACAAGGAAGAAAGTAAGGGGAGGTAGTGCGGAAGAACTGTACAGAAATACACAAAAAATCAGACACAAAATCCTGATTTAAATTGACCAAATATTAAATTTTACGGCCTATTTTATTTTATTATTTTTCCACCTCAAATAATAAAAAACTCTATATGAATATTGTAGATAAAAATACAAAGAAAAAATACAAAATTGATTTTACTGAAAAATAATGCATAGTATGCCCAGGACACAAAATAAAAAGGCAAAATAAAAACATCACAGGCATGTATCTTCTCCATACTATAAGAAAATGGATAAAATCACCTTTAATTGTATATAACTTTTAATAAACTGTTTAATGAAGGTGGTTTCATTTAAATTGGATTTAAGATGTAAAAAATAGATTTTGGGCCCCTACTGTGCAATATACATGTATATTATATTTACTATATTTATTCTTTATATTTTTCAAATTCTTTTATTTTTATAAAACTTGTATATTATTTTAAGCATATGTACATAACTAAAAGAAATAAAATCATTAAAAAGAAATTAAAATAAATCAATGATTCCACTACAAAGATAAAATGTACTATAATATATCTATAAGAATATATATATATATATAGAATTAATTAAGTGTACAAAGAAAATCATAATAATATAACAAAAATACCTAAAAATGTAACTTAATAAATGAAAAAAATATATAAAATATATGACTGTATTAATAAAAATATATAATACAAATTAAAAGTCAAATACCCAATATATATATATATTTTTACCTATACTTATACTTGCAAATAGTAACTTACAATTATTGACCACAAAAAATAAAAAAAATACTGCATAAAATTATAAACATTTTCAATTTTATAAGCTAAAATTATTTAATTGATCTTATTTCTTTATTAAGTTACACGCCTTTTTTATTTTTATTTTTTCTAGTTGGTCCACGTGGACCAACCATGACCTTTCTTTTGTTGACCTTGGGTGAACTATACATCCCAGCCCCATTGCCCTGTCAGAAATCACGGGCATGCTAGTTTCACCCATTTTCCATGCATCCTCCATGTGTTCCCTTGCCTCGAGCTCTCCACCCTTGTTCATCCCCCATATCTATCCTCCTTGCCGGCCAATCCAACCTCACGAACCCCCTTCCTTGGTATGCCACCATGCCTCGAAGTCAGCCACCTTCTGCTCTATAAAGCTCCCCCCTCTGCACCTTTTTGTGATTTGATCTCTTTCGAGCTTATCTTAGCCACCTAGAATCCGTCGAAGGCCTTCACCTTGGTGCCAATAATCGTAGGAGGGGTCCTACAGTGAGGAGGAGTGGTGGAGGAGCTGATTCAGCCACCGTTGGGAGCTTCGCCGGTCGGTTCTGCTTCCTTAGTCTTCGGGCTGAATTGAGACCTTTTCTTTTGCCCAATAGGTAAATCTTAACTTTTAGTTTCAATTCTTATCTTTATTTTCGATTTAAATTACATTAGTAATTATAATTTCAAAAGCCCTAATTGATCTGGAGCTCGAGCTCTAGGCCAAAATTCATGTGGTTCAACTGTCCAATCGACTCCATTTCCCTCTCATCACGTGCCTCTATGTTTTCTCCATGAATCCCTCCATTTGTTCAACCCATATCCATTGTGTCTCTGGGATCCCAGCTCTATCTGTCGCCCCCTCACCAAAGCTACATCTCCATTCCGCCCCTTCAGCGTAGCAGCTTCATTTGCTGCCGAAGGAGCTTCGCCTTGAACCGAGCAAACTTTTGGTGCAGGTCCTGGTCTCCAAGGACCTTTTGGAGCCAAGGAGTACCTGTAAAGAAGCCCTAGGTACATGGAGCTAACCGAACCTCCATGCCCATCTTTGCTCCACTTCAGCCTCATCAGAGTGGCCTATCACATACGGAGAGTCCCAATGACGTTTCCTATCCATCAAAGCAAAGAAGGACCGTCGGACAAAAGTGCATGGACCTATCAAAGATCGTGATGCCTGAGTTCTTCAAGCATTGTTGAAGACTGTAACACCCGTCCTACTCTAGGATCCGGATACTTGGCAAACCAATCCACACACATACATTCCACATTCGAATATTTGACATTCACAAAAGCAGGAGAAAATAACATACATTGGAATATAATTTTTTTTGCTTTCGTTCAACCTATTCACGGCAACCTGTATTTTTATTCATTCATTCCATACACCAATTCCATTATATTCAATTTCCATATCCACAAAATATA
The DNA here is from genome assembly GCA_037367405.1 of Ottelia alismoides. Lineage (NCBI taxonomy): Eukaryota > Viridiplantae > Streptophyta > Magnoliopsida > Alismatales > Hydrocharitaceae > Ottelia > Ottelia alismoides. The sequence continues at coordinate 76,283 of JAZKJV010000824.1, read as the reverse complement.
CATTACATGTCATGTCTCTCAAAAAAGAAACTAAGTACAGGAAAGAATAAAGTAACTACCAACCACTGTACCACAAAAGAAGGTGAAGCTGCACAAAAATTGTTGGTGCCTCCAACAAATCACCGCTACAAACATGCGGATCCACACGTAGGTACGTTATGAGCAAAATTGCCCAATACGATTTAAACAAAACTATACAAAAAGAAATGTAGGATATGATTTAAAGTAGTGCAAAAAAGAAAGAAACTGGATAACTGATCTCACAAAGAATTACATTCTAGTTATTAGTATTAGCTATGGATATGATTAACGAAGCTTCGTGGATAGTCTGTGGTCTTGGTTTACATGAGACCTTACACTATGACTCTAAGACAAAAAGAAGGCCTTAGTGCTGTAGTGCCTCCGTAGGCATGTGGTGGGGTATAATGCACCCTAACTAAGTTCCAAATACGTCCACTTTGCTCCACTTCACAATTGTACTTCTGATTCACAAATTAGATTCCAATCCGCGAATCTTCGCGACTAACCCAATCCTCCTTATGCACATGAGATTCACGTCCCATTCCCAACTTCATTACATACATTTCCCGGAACTCCCCTCTTAGCGCTCACACTCGGAATACCAACCAATGTGGTCTACATTGGCTTGTACACGAGTGTTAACTCTAAGTGACAAGAGAAGCACTAGTAAACCAACCATGACTACTTGGCTCGCGTTCGAGCACCGAGCTAAAGCACACAAGTGCCGAGACCAACACCGTCAGACTAGCACCTCGGTGTGCCAAGCAACATGTCCCCCAACCATCGCAGCTACAATAGCAACTGGGATCGCGATCATCTAGGCTTCCATCCGGAGCCCTAAGGGTGCATGCTCCTCCCTTGACGGCACCTAACTCCGTCTACCCATTGATATAAAAAAAATACAAGCTATTGTGATGGTGGTTGCCGATAAAAAGTCCAAGGATCATAGAGCAAAAGTTGCTTCCGATTTTATGCATGTGAACTTCTTTGCTCTAAAGTATTCTAACCCATAAGTAATCATTTACCGTGCATGTCTATAGTTTGGTAGTATATTTCTAATTTACAGAGCGATTGGAAAGTAAATGCATGAAAAATATTCAAAGATACATGACAAATATTTAATATATATCAAAGAATTGCATTGCAGGTGAGATACACGTTGTATTAACTTTTGATTAACAGAATAAGCGGATCTTTATTAAGGCGTGCTTCAGTTATTTGGTTCGCTAGTCTTTATCTAATATATTTGGAATTGAAAATATATTCCAGCATGCATTTAACAATACTTACTATATCTTTAGAATTTCAAACCATATCGTAGACTAGCCACGGATCCCTTTATGACAGACAATAGGTGTACCTGATCTACTATCCAGGACCAAATCAAAACATCTCTCAATCAATTATAGAGGTTGTATCATCTCCAAAAGAATGATTATCCCTTTTGTTCTTTTCAAACTGGTCTGCATACCGAGATAAAGGAGTACATGGATATCTTTGTACCTCCCACGTACTTGCTCCAACAATTTTGCTCCAACAATTTTGGACCACACCACAACAAATGTTATTATTGTTAAGATGTGGTGCAATTTGATCCGTGGATAATATGAGGGTATGAGATTGGTATATTTATGAAATAGGAAAGATTGAACTTTATCCGAATTCTCCTATGCAAGTACTTTGAGGTCTGACTGAAAATCAAAATTTTCGGCAGGATCTATTCAATTGCTGACCAACAATTGAGGAAGAGTATCAGGAGAGTAAATCCCCTAAAACTTAATTTATAATAAGAGATTCTACATAAATTAGCAAGAGTTGATTCTTAGGAGAAACAAGCTATTCTGTTTAAGAAACTATATTCTGTTTAAGAAACTATAGAGGTCAGGTAAAAGATGACTCTTTCTTGCAATAAACATATAAACCTACATTAATTATGTACATGAGAACAACAATGAAAAATGGAGCGTTGGACTCTTTGCACTGGGAATTGCAAGAAGTATGTCCCTAGGTCTATTTCTATCCGATGTATCCCTACACACATTGGCCAAAGCACCCCACTTGCTAATTAAAAAGAATAGTTTAAACATGTGTAGTAAGAATATATATGCGACCACTAACTCGGACACAAATGATATAGAAAGGAACAACAACCAGATGAAGATCGCATTCCAGTTGAAGTTTGCACAGGGATGGACTGGATGATGAAATTCACAAAAAGAAAGAGTCCTTCGTACGAAATGTTCAGCAAAAACTGAACCATGACACGAAGTCACATACCACAACAGCAAACATATATGTTCAAAATCGCGTGGAATGCGCAACAAGGAGGAGGGGGAAACACCGTACCTCAGGAGAATGAGTTTCCTCATTTTCTTCACCCACGAAGAACGACGTGGTTGTTGACCTGATGATGATGATGCAAAACCATATATGGGGATGCCTTGGACCTTCTCTACGTGAGGGTGGTCTCAGATCGTCGATCCAAGGTGCTCCAGTGAACTTTGGCGGAGCTCGGGCGAGGGAAAAAGGGAGGAGGAAGAGGGCTAGTCGAAGGGGAATGGTTTTTGAATGTTTTTGGGGAAATGGTGGTGGTTTTATTGGGTTGAACCCGAGTTCGGATTCGGATTCGGATTCGAAATTGAACTGGACCCGGTCTCGCTAAAACGACCGTAACTTGGGCTCCCGAACTCGGATTTTTGTGTTCTTGGACTCGTTGGAAAGCTATTGATGAGCCTTACGCAATGGACTATTCAAATATTTTTTTGGACTCTGGAATAAAAGCATATTTGCAATTAAGCCCAGATCTAACTGGATTTTGCAGTTAAGTCCCTGTTCGTGTTCTGGGGTTTTCACAAAGACCCCTTCCCAGCTGTTGGATGAAGAGGCATACGTTTTCTTGAAGGCTCATATCTAATCCAGGTTGTTCATTTTACTCGAAGGAGTAATCATCATCATCCCTCCGATCGTCCACGTGGCAGAAGCATAACAGTTGGATCCCATGGAATTATGTAGTAAATATTGCATGTATACCATCCACATTTTTTGTAATTTATAAATAATTTGTAAATATTTAATTAAGTTCAAAAGTTTTAGGAAATTTGCAAAGGACCCTCTATATTTTTTTATATTGCACTTTATTCCTTTGCCAGCTCATCTCACGTGCCCCCATGTGAGTTGGGAAAATTGCATGTATAAACTCTGACTTTTGTAATTGCAAAATAGTAGTAAAAAATCAATTTTCCATTGAAAACTTCTGTGCTTTTGCACATGGACTCCTGAATTTTTTTATTTGCATAAATGCACGTACCAGTTTGATTTATTTTATGTATGCTTTTATATTTTCTAAAAATACTTCCATGCTCCAAAAATTATAAAAAAATAGGATTGTGTGCCTGATTCAGTGCTCTTTCATGCACTATAATTCATTTTGTGGTTCATGCGCATTTTCCATTTATTAAAAATCTAGAGAGCACCTTTTATTCCTTATTTTACTTAAAAAATGCAAAAAATATAAAACCTTAATTCAAAATTCCAAAAAATTATCTACTATTTATTATAGCATTTTACCTCTACATACAAAAAATTATAAAAAAATAACAAAAGAAAAACCTAAAAGTCATAATCCGTATAACCTTTTAAAAATTATCAAATAAATTCAAAAAACCCAAAAAATTAAGTTTCTCTCCTATATTTTATATATACTATATACTACATATTAAAATTAGTTTTATGAAATTTTGGACCTATTTAATATTTTTAAATCTCAAAACAACTCGACCTATTTATTAAGTCCCTAATTTTATATATTTTTGACTTTAAAAATGCGTAAAATTTTTTAAAAAATCCAAAAAATCTCTAAAATTGAAGGAAAATATAAAAAAACTACAAATATTTTATTTTGTAATTTTTGAATATATGTAGCTATTTTATTAATATATTACCCTATATTATATTATATACCTATATATAGATATATCTAGTTTTATATTATTATTAATTAACATCAGGACCTTATAAATATTTTTCAAACCTTTAAAAAAATAAAAAAGGGTTGTTCTTATTTATATTTTCTGAGTTTTTTCTTTATTTATTGCATATATTACATATATTATTTATATTATACATATTACATAGATATACTCTTATATATACCTTTATTATTTATTAAAAAAAAAGAAATAAAAAATCAGAAAAATATGAAAAGAAAATAAAAATTATAAAATTAGAAATTAAAAAATCTATTAAAATAATAACCCATAAAAACTTTAATTAATTAAGTGAGTAAATAGTGCACACCTATAGATTATTATTTATTTATAAATAATATACTTGCTGCACCGACTTGTTCCTAAGTTCAACATCCTATTCCGATTGTCACTATACACACATTTTATTGAAGGGTTATAATATATTTTGATTCACACTTGCATTTTATTGTTTGATTATTTGTGTGGGTTGATTGTTGACTTAATCCATTGAGTTCCGCGTCAATTGCCCCAGTTTTTGAGGTTGATCAATGGGGAATAGGGTTTTTCCAAAAAAGGAAGGAAGTGTAGGTGCTATTATTTTATAGTCATATATAAGTAGAAAGATTTAAGTGGCAAATATCCATCGCAGTACTGCCACTTGGGGAAGAAAAACATATATGCAAATTTCTAAATTTGTCAAATTTATTCTAGCCATTCAATTAGGAATTAGTTCTTTTTATTAAAAAGTTCCTACGATATATTATAATTAAATCCTCATCTACCTCCCGGAAATATATATACCCATTCCCAATTATCGTGCCTTATATGAAAAAATAATTAAATTCATATAATACACGACGAGGACTAAGAAGGTGGACGACACATGCGCCTAGCTTACCTCCAATTCTTGCCATAAGGCGAAAAAGTGATGCCTTTGGAGCTAGAGAGTAGTTGGTCAGAAGCAGCAGAAGGCGGGCGGGCGGGCGGGGAAGACATGATCATGGGTTTTGAGGATGGCCTAGGCAACATCGACAGAGGAGCCGACGAGGATGGGGATGGATCCCAAATGTAAGCATGAGGGGTCCCTACTTGAGAGAGAGATGTTGGAGGGACTGATGGGGGAAGAGAGCCCAACTGGTGGAGGTTCTCGATGATCAGTAGCCCCCTAGGCCACGGTAGTCCCCATGGACATCTTTGCACGACCACAAGGCGGTATAGTACTAGAGGGACGAGGGCGAGGACAATGCAATGCTCTTGCAGCATTGGATGGCAAAAAGCTCGAGAATTCGGTAGCATACAACAACCATAGCAGTAGGTAGGTAGATATTAACAGGAATATTTAGACCTACCAACACCAACTACATAAGGGGATGACATACTGTGGCATTGATCTTATACACCAATCTGTTTGAACTTAGATCAGATTATTTGATTATATCATGGAGTTATAATCAAACTTACGAAGCATACATCGGAACGATCATAACACAACAATTGGATGACTAATTGTTCACATACACATCCTTATTTTTAATGAAGATAAGCCGTTGATTAGGGAGCGAATAGATCGACATTGTCCCATGCTGCATAGATACAGATATATACCGCTACATCGACGGCTTTGCGATCAATTCAAGGTCGCATTTCTTGATGCTGCTGATGCCCGGTGCCTCGGTCAGGTCAATCTCCTCCGCAGACCTACTGATGAATACCCATTCATCACTCTTTATTCTTCTATTTTAGCTACAAAAACCTTTTCAAATACATGTAGATATGTGTAAATACCATTAATTACCAAAAGCATGCATTGTGTAAAAACCTATAATTAGCATGTTTTTGTGCACAAAATAAAAGAATAAAGAGCAAAAAGAAAAAGAGGGAAATATTTAGAATAAATATTGAGCAACCTAACCCAAGGGAGGGCTCAGCATGGGCCTGACCGCATAAAAGCCAAAGTAGAGGGAGATAGGAGCTCATGTGTACATATTTGTAAATAAATTAAACTATATATTTTCCTCACCCAAAAAGAAGCTTGTACATATTGTATGTATATTCTATTAAAAACAAAATAAAAAGATAAAAAAAATCAAAAAGTCAAAAAGACCCTTTCACCATGTGTATAAACCACACTCTTGCATTTATTTAACCCTATAAATAAATTCATTTATTTTCTAAACTTTTTGTGAATATTCTATGGATTATTTTGTAAATAAAATAAATAAAAAGAAATAAAACAAAAATCAAATAAAAATTACAAAATTGAAAATACCAAAAATACATCGTATTAATACCATGTATATAAATGTAGATATCCATTTATTTCACACTTGTATATAAGTGATAAAAATAAAATAAAAATATTCTTTTATTCCATATTTCATGTTGTAAATAAATAAAATACAAAATGGGCATAAAAACACATAAAAATAACAAATAAAAAAATCAAAAATAAAAATCCATATAGTGTACATATATACCTATGTATATAGCTAACCTATTTTTATTTCCAAAAATTAAATAAAAATCACCAAAAAATAGAAAAAAATAAAAGAAAAATATTTCATGTTTTAAGTTTTTCCTAATTCGACCTATTTCTACCCTAAAAAGATAAAACAAAAATCCGCTACACGTGGCAGAGTCTGACTGGGCCACGGGGGAATGTTGACCCCAGTCAACTCCCCCGCGCCTCCTTCCTTTTCTGGCCAACGCGCGCCGCGCCCTTCTTCCCCGATTTATCCACGCGCGTCCAGCCTGTCTTCCACTCAACCCCCGCGCCCATATTCTTCGCCGCACATCCCTCTCCCTCGCCGGATCCTCCGCCATCAAAATCACGCCTTCCTTTGCTGTCCTCACGCTACCCTAATCGCCCGGTCACATTATAAAACCACCATCTCCGCCGCCCTCGCGCCGCATCTTTGGACCCTCTCCTTCTTCCCCGTGACCTCCATTGGCCTCGCAAGAGTGACAGCAAGCCGTTGCCTTTGTAGCAGTGAGGCGAGAAGGCGTATCCTCTGATCCGGCGTAACCTCGCCGTCCTTGCTCCGCCGCCGCGTCGAGCATCGAGCTTCAGGCCTTGACGCCCTTCGAAGCTACGACCCGGAGATAGCCCATCTCCAGCCCAGTCTACTTCAGCCATCAGGTACCCTTAGTTCCTTTTAATTTCGTCTAATTTAGGATTTCCCCCAATTTCATCTCCAACGCATTTTCTCCGATTCCGGCCACTCCGATCACCCATCTTCCAACCCGACCCGACCATCACCTTCACCGTGTCCCCACGCACCTTCTTCACCCATTCGCACAACCCAGATCGCACAGGATCTGGGAGTCGAGCTCCCTCGCCGTCGCCTCGCCGGAGCTCATTCGCCACGCAGCACCGTCCACCTTCACCCCGTCTTCTTGGGTCGAGGCACTTTGCCCTCGACCCGCGAAGCTCCTTGTCTACTTTGCAGGTCCAAGGGAGGTGTCTGAGCCTCCTTCACAGTTCAGCCAGGAGCTTCTTCTTCCCCGACTTCGCCGGAGCCTTCCAGGGCTCGGCCGAGGCCTTGGCCACCACCAGCAGCTGCGGGATCGTCCAGCGGAGCTTCTCCGACCTTCAGGCGCAGCTGAGGAGGACCGGAGTCCACGCACGAGGCCGGCGAAGTTCGCCGGCCATCAGTTCTTCGAGGACCCTCCAGAGCCGTCCGATGATGCTCCTGCTCCAGATCTGATCGTGACCGTCCATCCTTGAAGGAGCAGCGACCGTTGATCCATCTGAGGAGCGCATCGTAGCCATCCGTAGCAGAGGAGAGAGATCCGAGCCTAGCACCGTCGGATCAGACACGTGGATCTCTCTCGACCATCCGATCTGAGCCTGGTTCCCTTCACAGAACCACGTCGCATCTCCACCGTCCGATCAACCTCGTGGACGCATACCAGCCGTCAGATCAGGCCAACGCTTCCAGGAGTAAAGGCGCGTTTGTTCTCAGCCGTTCGATCATCCACGCGTCAACAATCAGGCCATCGCTATTAATAAAGGGGTAAATTTCATAGGACCCCCTCTGTTTGTCTTATTTCAGTTTAGTCCTGTAATTTTCACTTCTAGTTGTTTATTTTCTGGGTTATTTGCATCAAGGACCTCGGACTTTATTTTAATTGCACTTATACCCCTGCCAGTAGTAAACCACGTGCGTCATCACGTGTTATTCTGGGTTATTTGCATGCGACCCCTTGTAGTTCTGGAATGTTATTCAATGAATGAAAAGTTTTGTTTATTTGCATGTATACCCCTGTGAGCATTGAATTTACACATGTGTGAATTATTTTTGGGTAAATTGCATATAAGCCCCTGGACTTTTGATACGAGTTATCAACAGGTCCTTGGAACTTATTTTTATCACATTTAGGTCCCTGTGTGCCCCAGACACGTGCTTGGCACGTGACTTCTTGGGTATTTTGCACCAGGACCCCAGAACTTTTGGGTATTTGCACTTAGGTCCCTGTGCACAGTGCCCTACCTTTATTTTTGAATAAAATATCAAACGAACTCCAAATCCAATGAAATTTTGACACATGGCTCCTGCCATGGTGTAGGAATTTCTATGATTTTTGGGGACATTTTGGATTTCATTTATTATTTTTAAAAATTCAAAAACACTCTTTTTCGCCACTGTTTGACTTTAAAAATACCAAAAAAATATAAAATCACCTTTAAAAATTCTAAAAAAATTAGGTAATGTTGTTTACTGGTTGATTGATTTTCGAGCCAATTTTGGCCACTTTTCATCCTTTAAAAACCCTAAAAATTGAAAAACCCCTAAAAACTCATAAAAATTGTAATAAATAAATTAAAAATCCAAAAATAAAAATTAGGGTGCCTAAATTTTCCTTATTCTTTCTAGAATATAGGAAAAATACCTTTAGGGCTTTTTGAGATCCAAAATTATTTTATTTTGTGGTCTTAAGCCTTGCTGGACAGTACCCTATTTTTCTTGCATTGTTTGATTTTTAATAATTAATTTATCCATTAGAAAAATTCCAAAAATTCACCAAAAACAGTAAAAAACATTTAAAACATAAAAACCATTTTTCCATAATTTTTGCATCATTTGTGTGTCTTGTATAAATTGTTGAAGTCCAGTGTTTGTTCATTTTCTCTTAATTTCTTATCTTTTAAAAAATCAAAAAAAATTACAAAAACAAATAAAAACCATAAAAAGACTCTTTTGGATTCTTGACTACATCGTAGGCCGCAAGGCCAATCTGTGCTCCTTGTGTTCGACCCTGGGAGCTATACCAGGTTAAACCTATAGCAGGACCACTTCTATTTTGTGTTTTGATTGATCTCTTTGTGAGTGGTTTATTTTCTTGATTGACACATTCGAGTGACTGAGGTCGCAACGACCTACTCATTTTATACCTTTACCTCAGTTGTTCGGGATTTTGTGCGATCAGAATGGCGCCGTTGCCGGGGAACACGGCTTTGTAGTCAGTTTTCCATTTTGTCTCTCTCTATATTATTGTTGTTTTCTGACCATTCTCTCTCTTTGATTTTTGTGCGAGGTACTACGTGGAGATCTTGGAGTATACTTTTTGAGGACCCGCACGGGAAGAGGAGCAGGAAGAGAGAGAGAGGAGCAGAGATTTTTAATTTCAGAGAGAGAGAGAGAACATTATTCTTGTTGTAATAATTTAGGACTTGAACTCTGGACACTTTTGGACATTTGTAACTTAGCGGGTCTGTTTCGCCGAGCACCGGTGTGCTCGGGGGACCCATCTGATTTTCGCGGCTTTTATCGTGGTTTTCATAGCTAGCTGCCTTTTCCGGTGTTTACGCGGTTTTCCTCGAGCCCCTAGATTTAGGAATTTATGTTGATTGTGACGTAGATTTTTAAGGCCCAACACCTAATAGAATATCTGTTCCTATAGAACGTAATTGGACCTTAATAAAATTCATTGAAAAAGTTAGTGAAATTGGATTTGAGACCACGTGCCGTGAGGAGTCACATACAGCGCTGGCAGGACCCGTTGTGGCGGGCACCGAGTGACTCCCAAGATCGGACTCCGGACTCAATTCGATTAGCTAACTATTGTTCTTCACGATCAATAGAAATTGCTTGTCTAAGGCCGGTTTTTCCCGCTGCACCATTTAGGTAGTTTTATTCTGTCTTTAAATTCTGCGCGGATCACTTGCATGTAGAGTGCTGGAGACAAGGTACGCATTTCTTTCTCTGCATGCATCATTGATTTCTCCTTGCATCGGTTTTTTCGTCTTCTCCCCCTGTGTTTCGGCTTAATCATCAGGAGAATCGGAAAAACCGTTAGGCCGCCTGTATTTATTTTGAAAAATATTTAAAAAAGAAAAACAAAAAAAAAAAAATGGGGACTGGATAACATTATTGACCCTAAAAGACACTCACCATAAAAATTTGTCTTGGGGAGAGCAACCCCCTCATTGTTTGGTTTGATTGTGCGAGAGAGTGACCCGAATACTAGGTAAAGCCCTCCGGTGCTCATCTCGACTGATTACCGACTCTTCTATGCGGGACAGTCGGTTGAGAGAGTATCGGGTATCCTAACAGGTCACGTTAATCGCTCTGATATCTTGTATGTTCACCAAATAAAATTGACAAGATAAATTGACCGATCTTTCACGGTCTTCACATTGGGTTGTGTTGGTGAACCTGGGGTTTGCTCTGTGATCATATTTTCTCCAGATCCCATCCGCCTAACTCGCCAAGATCAAGATGATGGGTAGACGATCTCTTAGGCAGCCTCTGGCTGCACCGCTTTCAGGCGCGTCTACTCCATCATCTAGGTTGGCCCGTGAGAGTCGAGACCAGCTCTCCGGGCCCGAGTTCGAATCCACCCTGTTCCCCCTCGATCCCCTTTCTTCTGTTCCTGAGAGACATGAGCCCGAGGAGAGACGAATTAATTTGACCGAACCTGAGTTGGGCTCTTCTGATTTTGCAGACATCCCAATGGCTGGAGCCGGTAGTTCAGACGATCGCCAGCCCGAACACTTTGTCTTAGACCAGGGAGCGATCAACTCCACCCTGATTGCGTCTTTAGAGACAGTTCAGAACCAGTTACGCGATCAGGGGGCTTTCATGATAGAGATGAGGAGGGAGTTGGAGAGACTCCGAAGAGAGCGAGAAGAGCCGAGTGAGCCAGAGGACATCCCTGATGCTGATGCAGAGGCAGCAGCCGCAGCAGCAGCAGCCGCAGCAGCGGCAGCCGCCGCCGCAGCAAGACCGATGCGGGAGCTTCACAACCCCGGATCTACACTGATGCACCAGTGGGTAGTGATTCCTGCTATCGTGGGGGATTTCAAGTTCCCTCCGAACACCCTGCAGATGCTTCCGCACTTTCATGGACTCGCCACTGAGGAACCTCACCTCCATCTACAGGAGTTCTTGATGATCTGCAGCACTGTCCACGACCGTCGTGTGGACCAAGATACGATTCGAATGATGGCCTTCCCTTTTTCACTGGCAGATAGAGCAGCCGCCTGGCTGAAACATCTAGGGAAGTTTGTGTACACCTGGGATCAGCTCCGCACCGAGTACTTGAACAAGTACTATCCACTCGGGCGGACGAATGCAGCAAGGGCCCTGATCAACAACTTCTCCATGCTCCCTAACGAGCAATTTCACGAGGCATGGGAGAGGTTCAGAGAGCTTCTGGATAGATGCCCACACCATGATATCTCGAAGCCGAACCTAGTTCAGAGCTTCTTCAGTGGGCTAACACCAGAGCTTCAGGGTCTGGTGAATGCTTCTTGCGGCGGGTCCTACTTTGCCAAGGACCACAACCAAGTCTGGGCCATCTATGAGGAGATGTCCGAGAATTACATGGTGATGTCCCAGACTCGGTTGTACACACAGAGATCTCAGCAGCCGCCAGGACCCGTGCAGTATCAGCGGATAGCACGGGTTGATGCAGGTCCATCCAGTTCGTCCACAGTTGCAGCCGCACAGGCAGAGTCGGCCGCTGCGGACATGGGGATTATTAGCGAAAAGTTGGACCGCATGGAAATCATCGAGAAGAAGCAGTGCCAGGGCATAACTCAGATGGAGGAAATGGCACAGACTCTGAGCGACATGAAGACCCAGCTCTTGTGTCTTCAGGAGGCACAGACGGCTCCTCAGCCCCGTCTTCTGTCGCGAGGCGATTCCGGTGGCAGCCGCAGCTCGTCCCAGCGCTCCAGCTCCTTGCAGCAGCCTAGACAAGTTCACCTTGTACAGGCGGAGCCGTACCAGCAGCAGCAGCCCTCTTACCAGGCACCACCATCTCCAGACTTACAGATGGTGGTATATCAGCCGGATCAGCCTCTGGATGTACTCCCACCCGCCCCATACGATGCAGAGCCGTTGATGGATGTCAACGGAATTTGGTATGACCGTCCTCAACCTGGAATCCGACGAGACCATCCCGGATTCAGGTGGGGGAATGGGGGTAACCAACCCCAGCAGCAGCCAGCCGGTCAGGGAGGGCAGTACGCCCAGCAGAGGGATCACCAGCAGCACCCAGCACACCAGCCATCATCATTTGTATCTCGTCCCTATCAGCAGCAGGGACAGAATTGGAGACGTGAGCAGCAGGCTCACCCGCAGCAGCATCCATCCTCTTACCCCTCTCAGCCACAGCAGCACCATGTCCAGCAGCCTCATTACCAGAGAGGCAACCCGTCGGGCTCCCATGAGAGCCCCGCCATGGATGATATAGCCCGCCTCTTCACAGAGCAGCAGGCTACATTTAGACGGGAGATGGACGAGTTCCGCCAGGAGATGCGGGACCTGATGAGAGGGAAGGCCGCCATCCCTGCACAGATCGAGCCTAACCCGAATAATTTGAAGAGGAAATCTGAGCAGGTAGTTCACACTGAGCCTACCACTTCTAGTGACTCATTTGATGTTATCTCGTCGGATTTATTTGATGCTGATTTTGTCAAACTTAGGAGCGGTAGAAGACCAGCAGGAGGCGCCTCATCTGAGCGACCACACGAGGATTCATCTAGAGCGCCAGATGAGGAAGAGGAGAGCGGTACTGAAGCCGCACATCCCGATGAGGGTGGTACTGATGCCACCCGAGATGCTGATTTACCCGGCGGTACTGAGGCCGCCATCTCACCACATCGAGGAGGTGGTACTGACGCCACCAGGAGAGCCGAGCCAGCCAGCGGTACTGAGGCCGCAAGACGTCTAGTTGTAGAGCCAGCTAGAGGTGGTACTGATGCCACCAACATTTATTCTGATAGAAGTGTTGTCTTTCCTCGAATGAATGTATCTCGGAACTCTGATTTGAATAAAGGAAAAGGTTTAGTTTACTCTGATCCCACTTTTGTGAATGATGTTTGTGAGGATCCGGTCATCGAATCATCTAGACCTATTCCTAGTCCTTCATCTGAGAAGGACCCTGTGATCCCCTTTCCTAGAGCCCTTGAGTTGGGGAAGGGGAAGAAAAAAGAAAAAGACCCAAAAAAGAGAGAGCAGGAGGAGTTCAGCCATAGCGTGATAGACCGATTTCACATCCAGCTGACCCTCAATGAGGCTTTGCAGCACATCCCTCTTCTTCAGCGATCCCTAAGAGATAGGACCACAGTCAGGAGGACGAAGAGGAACAAGACCGCAGAAATTCATGTGCTAACAAAAGCCACGTGTTACGCGATCCAGAACCATCTGCCGACTAAGAGGCCAGATTTAGGGGCCCCGTATGTCAGATGTCAGATTCGTGAGCAGAGGTTCGACCGCACTCTAATAGATAGCGGATCGTCGATCAACCTTCTTCCGGCAACCCTTCTCGACCACTTAGAGTTGGGCACTCTTAGACAGAGCAGGACATACCTTCAGTTTGCTGATCGGTCTGTCAAGAGGCCAAAGGGGTTGTTGCGAGACGTTGTCGTCACGATTCAGGGTCTGCAATTCCCCGTGGACTTCGTAGTGCTGGACATGGAGACCCCTGACTCGTTGACCGATTCCCCCATCATCCTCGGTCGCCCATTCTTGGCCACAGCCAAGGCGGTGACTGACCATGACAGTGGGAGGGTACTCTTTCGCGTCCAGGGCAAGAGTATACAAATAGAGACGGTTAAGGACCACAGAGCCAGAGCTAGATCCCGCTCACATGGCAGTACAGATTCAGAGCAGCTGACAGACGTAGAGCCAGACATCCACCAGGACTGTGATTTTGTGATCACAGATGATGAGGCAATTTGGGCAGATCCTGTAGCACAGACCATCCTCTCATATTCAGATACGGCTGATGCAGAGATGATAGCAGAGGATAGTCTGGAGAGCACAGCCTTGGTTCAGGATACTATTGAGTCAGCAGAGTCGGATCTTGATCGCGACACGATTTCCAGTGATGGTGGTACTGAGGCCACCCTGCTTTATGGTGGTGCTGATGCCACCTTGTTCTCCAGTGGTACTGATGCCACTGAGTCTGATATAGATCCCTCGGATTCAGAGTCTGATTGGGCAGATTGTAGTGATCAGATGCCAGATCTGAATCCACCTGAGCCTATAGATGAGGAGGAGGTAGAGGCAGAGCAGAACAGAGACAATGTAGAGGACCCGCCTTCTCCAGATCCAGTTTGTGAGAGTTCATTATCATTTTCCCAGGCAAATTTGGCAGAATTATCCGCATACACACATCTTCTTCAGAAGCCAGATTTGCCAGCACCTAGCTGTCCAGAGCTAAAGCCGCTCCCTACTTCGCTGAAGTATCGATTCCTTGCGGGAGAGTCTGAGATGTACCCAGTCATCATCTCTGCAGATCTGACTGGAGAACAAGAATCCCGTCTGATGGAGGTTCTTGAAAAGAACCGCAAGGCAATTGGATGGAGCGTAGCAGATCTCCATGGGATTAGTCCCTCGTTGTGCTCCCACCATATCTATCTCGAGGAAGGGGCAAAGCCGTCACGTGAGTTCCAGCGGCGACTGAACCCCAACCTAAGAGAGGTTGTTATGAAGGAAATATCAAAATGGTGGAGTGCAGATTTTATTTATCCCATTTCCGACTCCAAGTGGGTTAGCCCCTTGCATGTGGTGCCCAAGAAGACGGGCATTACGACTGTGATCAATGAGTCGGGAGAGGAGATTGCTACACGAGTACCCACCTCTTGGAGGGTTTGTGTTGACTACAGGAAACTCAACCAGGCCACCAAGAAGGACCATTTCCCCCTGCCTTTTATTGATCAGATCATAGAGAGACTGGCAGGGAAGAGCCATTACTGCTTCCTAGATGGGTACTCGGGCTACAACCAGGTGGCCATCGCTCCTGAGGATCAGGAGAAGACCACCTTTACCTGTCCCTTCGGTACTTACGCCTTTCGACGCATGCCATTCGGGCTATGTAACGCCCCTGCGACTTTTCAGAGATGCATGCTGTCGATATTTTCGGACATGGTAGGGGAGTGTTTGGAGGTCTTCATGGACGACTTCTCGGTTTACGGCGACGGTTTCGATTCCTGTCTTGATTGCCTAGACCGAGTGCTCCAGCGATGTATTGATACCCGCTTGGTTCTGTCTTGGGAAAAGAGTCACTTCATGGTGACTCAAGGGACGGTGCTTGGCCACATCATCTCCAACAGAGGCATGGAGGTAGATCCGGCCAAGGTCGATGTCATTCGGAAACTCACACCACCGTCCAATCTGAAGCAGTTACGGTCATTTCTGGGGCACGTTGGTTTTTATAGAAGATTCATTCATGATTTTAGCAAGATTGCCCGACCGTTGACTGACCTCTTGACGAAAGACACCGAGTTCCTTGTCGATGACAAGTGTCTTTCGTCCTTTGAGACTCTCCAGCAGTGCGTAATTGAGGCTCCTGTCCTTCAGCCACCCGATTGGTCTCTCCCATTCGAGATCATGACGGACGCCTCCGATTTTGCCGTAGGAGCAGTGCTAGGACAGAGGAGGGATGGAGTACCGTTTGCGATACACTATGCTAGCCGCACATTGGATTCCGCCCAGCGGAATTATACAGTCACAGAGAAGGAGATGCTAGCAGTAGTGTTTGCCCTAGATAAATTCAGATCATATATCATTGGATCTCGAGTGACCTTGTACACAGACCACACCGCCATCAGGTACCTCATGTCAAAGAAGGATGCCAAAGCCAGACTTACTAGATGGATCCTTCTACTCCAGGAGTTCGACATTGAGATCAAGGATAAACCTGGAGTCAAGAATGTGGTGGCGGACCATTTATCCCGATTAGAGCAGCCTGAGGATTCTGAGCAGATTGACCCCATTTGTGATACCTTCCCAGACGAGGCGATCCTTGCTATCACCTCACTCCCATGGTACGCCGATATTGTGAACTTTCTCGTTGCTGGGAAAGTCCCACAAGATTGGCCCAAGCAGAAGATTGAGACCTTCCTTGCGAAGGCCAAGTCTTACCACTGGGAGGATCCCATCCTTTACCACGAAGGAGGGGATAGCATCTGGCGTCGGTGTATTCCTCAGGAGGAACACCATAGTGTCCTCACTTACTGCCACAAGCTTGAGGCAGGAGGACATCATTCTGGGAGGAGAACGGCACAGAAAGTGCTCCAATCCGGCTTGTGGTGGCCTACCCTCTTCAAGGACTCAGATGAGTTCGTGAGGAGGTGTACTGACTGTCAGAGGATGGGCACTTGTGGACAGCGTGATATGATGCCGATGCAGCCCATTCATTTCTGTGAGGTTTTTGACGCATGGGGCATCGATTTCATGGGTCCATTCCCTAAGAGTCAGGGATTCGAGTACATTCTGTTGGCCGTAGATTATGTTAGTCGTTGGGTTGAGGCTATCCCCGCCCGAGCCGCAGATGCGAAGACAGTTTGCAGATTTTTGAAGAAGCACATCATCACGCGGTTCGGGGTTCCACGAGTTCTGATTTCTGACGGGGGATCTCATTTCATCAACGACCAGGTGAAGGCACTTGCTAGAGAATTCGGCATAGACCATCGTGTTGCTACACCATACCATCCACAGACGAATGGTCTAGCCGAAGTGTCGAATAGGGAGATCAAGAATATTTTGCAGAAAGTCGTCCGCCCTGACCGAAAGAATTGGTCACAGCTTTTGGACTCGGTCTTGTGGGCATATCGGACGTCTTTCAAGACTCCATTGGGTACGTCTCCCTTTCGCCTCGTTTATGGCAAGCCATGCCATCTACCTGTGGAGTTGAGGCACAAGTCACTCTGGGCAGTTACAGACATATTGATGGATCCAAATGGTATAGGAGACCAAAGGAGGGCAGAGTTAGCCGCCTTGGAAGAGCTTAGAGATGCAGCTTTCTCAAGCAGCCTACATTATAAGGAGAAAGTCAAAGAGTGGCATGATTCTCATATTAGCCACAAGCATTTTGAGATTGGACAGAAAGTATGGCTGTTTGATGCAAGGCTTAGATTATTTCCAGGGAAGCTACAGAGCAAATGGAAAGGACCCTATTTGGTCAGAAAGGTACACGATAACGGTAGCATTGATATATCTGAGTTATCTTCTGAGAGTACCTTCCGAGTAAACGGCCAGCGGCTCAAACCATTTCTAGATCATGAGCCGCGGGACGTTATTATTGCTGCTATTCATTTTGCGTGAGATGTGGTCCTTTGACTCACATCTTTTACATCTCACGCCTGATTTTCACTGTTTCTCCGCCTGTATAGATCCAGTTGTCCATATCATTCTATTCTTTAGTCCCACATCCCATTTCTCATCTTATGATTATGCTATACTTAGGGCGTGCTTTACCCTAAGTATAGGGGGGATGTCGGACCTGCGAGTATTCTTTTCATTCTTTCTGCTCTTGTTTTTGCTGCCTATACTTAGGGATATTTTACCCTAAGTATAGGGGGGGCAGATTCTGTATATTCTTCTTCACTCGGCTTTCCCTTCATGTACAGCTTTCTATACTTAGGATTAGTTAATCCTAAGTATAGGGGGAAACCACCGAGTTCCTCTCATTCCTTTCATTTATTCGTTCTTGTACTTAGCCATTCCTTTTCACTTCCCTTTAACTAAGCACGAGTTATGTCTTCTTCATCGCTCTTGATCACTCTGAGGACATCGTTCGAGCTAAGTATAGGGGGGGTGTGTATATATTTCATATATACTTTAGCCATAACTCGTACTTTGTGTGAGTGTGTTAATAAATAAAATGGCTAAAAATCACAAAAATTAAAAATTTTTCATGTACATAAACCTCTTTTATTCTTGCACATACATAGCTAGTGTACAAAGTATTTTTGTAAAAATGATTTCAAAAATCTTTTGTGTAAAGCTTGTGTAAATATTTTTGTATCAAAATTATGTATATAGTACAAAATTTTTTCAAAATGTTTTGAAAATCAAAAAGTTTGCAAAAATCTTGTGTAAATGTTTGTAAATATCTTTTTGCAAAACCTGCACCTCATGCATCATTCATTCATGATTTCAAAACATTTTTCAAAAATTTTTGCATGATTGTAAAATATTTGTAAATAGCATCTTGTGTACATATATGTATATAGTTTTTCCTGGATGAGAGTTGACATGTAAATTAAGCCTGGAATTAAATTGAGAAATGGAGCTTGAATAAGATCTTAATTCACTTAACTTCAAGAGGAACCTTGTAGGATTTAGGTTTAAGGCTTTTCAGGTCCGTAAGGACTTAATTCTTTGAGTCCACTAGGCTATGAGCATATGTCATCTTGATGAGCCTAAGTAGAGCACTTAACAACACACACATGACTCTCAGAGACAATGGCTTAACTTGCACCTGCACTTTACACATGGCTCTCCATGGATGAGGTGGTGAGGAGGCAGTTTCCTTTGGCTTGGGGTAGCATATGAGGGTAGTACTTCTAGGCGGAACCTCTCTTCTTCTTATAGTGAAGGAAGTGCACCTCAACTTGGTCTAGTGGTGTTGAAAGCTAAAGACAGAAGCTGTGGGTTGCAATAAAGCTTCAAAAGAGGGATAGTCTACTGGCTCAAGGGGAAAATTTCTTATATATGCTGCACCATGTAGATATGTTGTACAGAAGTTGTTGAAAAAAAAAAAATGCAAAAATGCAAAAAGAACTCCAAAAAAGTGGTGGGTCGGATTGAAAATTTAATAACCCCACCGGAGTATAAAGATCTCATGAAGCTTGCAGCGGGAGACTTAGCTACACTGGCTAAGCTTCCAAAACTCTATACTTCTACCCCCCTCCTTGAGCCGGTTGCACTTGAACTTAGAAGGGAATACCCCGCTTCTCGAGGAAAGAGTTGCTAGACTGAGGCATCAGAGTTACCAGGCTGAGGGAGGTTGTCTCTTTGTCACTTCTGAGGTGGGGAGCCACATATCACTTACACCGCAAGGAAAAGATTCATGGTCATTAGAGTTTGTGTATGTAGACTTGTTCTGATCTGGTTTATTGAGGAGTCTTGTTCATAGACTGGTGGAACTTAGAGGCTGTTGAGTTTTAAGCTTAAGTCCAAACAAGGTTCCGACACATTAATAATCCAAAGATCTAATCGAGCTCCATATTTCAATTTAATGAAGGAAAATTTAATAAGCCAACCTTGATCCATGTACATCCTCTTTTTCTTTTTCTTTTTCTTTCTTTTTCACTTCTTTTTCAAATAAGTGTTTGCTAAGGGACTAGCAAAGTTAAGCATAGGGGGGTGATGAATACCCATTCATCACTCTTTATTCTTCTATTTTAGCTACAAAAACCTTTTCAAATACATGTAGATATGTGTAAATACCATTAATTACCAAAAGCATGCATTGTGTAAAAACCTATAATTAGCATGTTTTTGTGCACAAAATAAAAGAATAAAGAGCAAAAAGAAAAAGAGGGAAATATTTAGAATAAATATTGAGCAACCTAACCCAAGGGAGGGCTCAGCATGGGCCTGACCGCATAAAAGCCAAAGTAGAGGGAGATAGGAGCTCATGTGTACATATTTGTAAATAAATTAAACTATATATTTTCCTCACCCAAAAAGAAGCTTGTACATATTGTATGTATATTCTATTAAAAACAAAATAAAAAGATAAAAAAAATCAAAAAGTCAAAAAGACCCTTTCACCATGTGTATAAACCACACTCTTGCATTTATTTAACCCTATAAATAAATTCATTTATTTTCTAAACTTTTTGTGAATATTCTATGGATTATTTTGTAAATAAAATAAATAAAAAGAAATAAAACAAAAATCAAATAAAAATTACAAAATTGAAAATACCAAAAATACATCGTATTAATACCATGTATATAAATGTAGATATCCATTTATTTCACACTTGTATATAAGTGATAAAAATAAAATAAAAATATTCTTTTATTCCATATTTCATGTTGTAAATAAATAAAATACAAAATGGGCATAAAAACACATAAAAATAACAAATAAAAAAATCAAAAATAAAAATCCATATAGTGTACATATATACCTATGTATATAGCTAACCTATTTTTATTTCCAAAAATTAAATAAAAATCACCAAAAAATAGAAAAAAATAAAAGAAAAATATTTCATGTTTTAAGTTTTTCCTAATTCGACCTATTTCTACCCTAAAAAGATAAAACAAAAATCCGCTACACGTGGCAGAGTCTGACTGGGCCACGGGGGAATGTTGACCCCAGTCAACTCCCCCGCGCCTCCTTCCTTTTCTGGCCAACGCGCGCCGCGCCCTTCTTCCCCGATTTATCCACGCGCGTCCAGCCTGTCTTCCACTCAACCCCCGCGCCCATATTCTTCGCCGCACATCCCTCTCCCTCGCCGGATCCTCCGCCATCAAAATCACGCCTTCCTTTGCTGTCCTCACGCTACCCTAATCGCCCGGTCACATTATAAAACCACCATCTCCGCCGCCCTCGCGCCGCATCTTTGGACCCTCTCCTTCTTCCCCGTGACCTCCATTGGCCTCGCAAGAGTGACAGCAAGCCGTTGCCTTTGTAGCAGTGAGGCGAGAAGGCGTATCCTCTGATCCGGCGTAACCTCGCCGTCCTTGCTCCGCCGCCGCGTCGAGCATCGAGCTTCAGGCCTTGACGCCCTTCGAAGCTACGACCCGGAGATAGCCCATCTCCAGCCCAGTCTACTTCAGCCATCAGGTACCCTTAGTTCCTTTTAATTTCGTCTAATTTAGGATTTCCCCCAATTTCATCTCCAACGCATTTTCTCCGATTCCGGCCACTCCGATCACCCATCTTCCAACCCGACCCGACCATCACCTTCACCGTGTCCCCACGCACCTTCTTCACCCATTCGCACAACCCAGATCGCACAGGATCTGGGAGTCGAGCTCCCTCGCCGTCGCCTCGCCGGAGCTCATTCGCCACGCAGCACCGTCCACCTTCACCCCGTCTTCTTGGGTCGAGGCACTTTGCCCTCGACCCGCGAAGCTCCTTGTCTACTTTGCAGGTCCAAGGGAGGTGTCTGAGCCTCCTTCACAGTTCAGCCAGGAGCTTCTTCTTCCCCGACTTCGCCGGAGCCTTCCAGGGCTCGGCCGAGGCCTTGGCCACCACCAGCAGCTGCGGGATCGTCCAGCGGAGCTTCTCCGACCTTCAGGCGCAGCTGAGGAGGACCGGAGTCCACGCACGAGGCCGGCGAAGTTCGCCGGCCATCAGTTCTTCGAGGACCCTCCAGAGCCGTCCGATGATGCTCCTGCTCCAGATCTGATCGTGACCGTCCATCCTTGAAGGAGCAGCGACCGTTGATCCATCTGAGGAGCGCATCGTAGCCATCCGTAGCAGAGGAGAGAGATCCGAGCCCAGCACCGTCGGATCAGACACGTGGATCTCTCTCGACCATCCGATCTGAGCCTGGTTCCCTTCACAGAACCACGTCGCATCTCCACCGTCCGATCAACCTCGTGGACGCATACCAGCCGTCAGATCAGGCCAACGCTTCCAGGAGTAAAGGCGCGTTTGTTCTCAGCCGTTCGATCATCCACGCGTCAACAATCAGGCCATCGCTATTAATAAAGGGGTAAATTTCATAGGACCCCCTCTGTTTGTCTTATTTCAGTTTAGTCCTGTAATTTTCACTTCTAGTTGTTTATTTTCTGGGTTATTTGCATCAAGGACCTCGGACTTTATTTTAATTGCACTTATACCCCTGCCAGTAGTAAACCACGTGCGTCATCACGTGTTATTCTGGGTTATTTGCATGCGACCCCTTGTAGTTCTGGAATGTTATTCAATGAATGAAAAGTTTTGTTTATTTGCATGTATACCCCTGTGAGCATTGAATTTACACATGTGTGAATTATTTTTGGGTAAATTGCATATAAGCCCCTGGACTTTTGATACGAGTTATCAACAGGTCCTTGGAACTTATTTTTATCACATTTAGGTCCCTGTGTGCCCCAGACACGTGCTTGGCACGTGACTTCTTGGGTATTTTGCACCAGGACCCCAGAACTTTTGGGTATTTGCACTTAGGTCCCTGTGCACAGTGCCCTACCTTTATTTTTGAATAAAATATCAAACGAACTCCAAATCCAATGAAATTTTGACACATGGCTCCTGCCATGGTGTAGGAATTTCTATGATTTTTGGGGACATTTTGGATTTCATTTATTATTTTTAAAAATTCAAAAACACTCTTTTTCGCCACTGTTTGACTTTAAAAATACCAAAAAAATATAAAATCACCTTTAAAAATTCTAAAAAAATTAGGTAATGTTGTTTACTGGTTGATTGATTTTCGAGCCAATTTTGGCCACTTTTCATCCTTTAAAAACCCTAAAAATTGAAAAACCCCTAAAAACTCATAAAAATTGTAATAAATAAATTAAAAATCCAAAAATAAAAATTAGGGTGCCTAAATTTTCCTTATTCTTTCTAGAATATAGGAAAAATACCTTTAGGGCTTTTTGAGATCCAAAATTATTTTATTTTGTGGTCTTAAGCCTTGCTGGACAGTACCCTATTTTTCTTGCATTGTTTGATTTTTAATAATTAATTTATCCATTAGAAAAATTCCAAAAATTCACCAAAAACAGTAAAAAACATTTAAAACATAAAAACCATTTTTCCATAATTTTTGCATCATTTGTGTGTCTTGTATAAATTGTTGAAGTCCAGTGTTTGTTCATTTTCTCTTAATTTCTTATCTTTTAAAAAATCAAAAAAAATTACAAAAACAAATAAAAACCATAAAAAGACTCTTTTGGATTCTTGACTACATCGTAGGCCGCAAGGCCAATCTGTGCTCCTTGTGTTCGACCCTGGGAGCTATACCAGGTTAAACCTATAGCAGGACCACTTCTATTTTGTGTTTTGATTGATCTCTTTGTGAGTGGTTTATTTTCTTGATTGACACATTCGAGTGACTGAGGTCGCAACGACCTACTCATTTTATACCTTTACCTCAGTTGTTCGGGATTTTGTGCGATCACCTACCATCAGGGATATCCCAATCAAACCTGAACAGAAGATTAGCCAGTGCCAACTCGGCAATGGATAACGCGAACTGAGCCCCGGGGCTACCTCTCCTTCCACTCCCAAATGGGATGAAGTTGTACCGTTTATCCCGCTCATGTCCCACATGGGCTTATCCTCGCTATCCCTGAACCTGTCCGGCCTGAACTCCCCCGGGTTATCCCATGCCTCGGGATACCTTCCCAGGGCCCACACGTTTATCAAGGCCCTGGTGCCCTTGGATACTGGATATCCGAGCACCTCGGTCTCCTCGGTAGACTCATGCAGGACAAGGATGGGCCCCGGAGGGTGCAATCGGAGCGTTTCTCGTATCACCATCCTCAAGTAGACCATGTGTTCGACTTCGTCCTCCGATATCATTGTTGTCGGTTCCCCGATCTTTCGGACCTCTTCCTGTGCCTGTTTCATCACCTCAGGATTCCTTACCATCTCCGCCATTGCCCAGTCGATCAGCATGGCCGTCGTATGGGTTCCCGCGGCGAACATGTCCTATGAATGAAGAGATTTGAGCAAGATAGTTTAGGTTTCTATAATTACCATTATTTATGAAAAAAATTACATCACAACCTTATAAACATAACTCTCAGTGCACAACCGTTGGTCAGTGGCACATAATGCAGAAAAGATTATACGCATTGCAGTGTGATTACAAAGATTACAGGAGTTATGATATAATTGAACAATCTCCAAAATTTTCGATGCAGGTACGTAAATACGGAAAACAAACTTCTAGAGCATGTACCCTAGAATCTTGTTTAATTACGTCGTAAACCTTGTAAAGTAACCAAGTAAGATTATAGGGGTTTGTGAAGCAATTACAAAGATTGCAGAAGTTATAGTGTATGGACAAGATTTTAGGTATAAAATTCCCAAAAAGGAAAAAAATAGAGAAATATATACCAGTATATGATTGCCTTCATGCTATCCCTATCAAGATTGGACCCTGTGGAATCATTAGATCCTTCCTCCTCTTGTACCCTGAGGAGCACATCCACAAAGCTCTCCTCTTTTGCTTCCTTCCGGCGACCTCCATCGATGTCACGATGGCGGACGTGGTCCTCGATGACCGTCTCCAATAGCTCATCGATCTTTCTCGCGATCTTGGCCAGTCTCCCATGCAGTCCAGTTAATTTGCTCACTAATCCAAGCCACTTCACGTATTCACCTATGTCAACGCTGCTTAGTAGCTCAGAGAACTCGGCAAAGACATCCTTGGATACCCCTAGCTTGTAGGTCTTCCCCAACGCGACTCTGCCGATGATGTTGTTGGTCAGCTCCATCACTGCCTTGGTCAGATTCACAGGGCTTGGACTGCTCCTCTCGATCTCGTCTAGCATTAATCTGACCTCCTCTTCCCTCACCCTTTAAAACATTATTTTTTATTTAAATTAATAATGATAAATTGCAATAGACTTATTTGAACCCAATTACATCATAACTCATATAATCTCTGCAGTTAGGGATCGGGATGTAAAAGTTTCCTATTGATGTCGAGCCATATAATTTAGTTGCTTAATATATAAATAAAATCAAAAGAATATATTTTAATTAAATTGTCGTCCTCCTAAAAACGATAAAATTATATGGTACCTGACGATGGTTGAGAAGGTGGACGGTGCAGACGCTCTTGACCTGCCTCCAATACTCACCATAAGGTGAAAACACGATGCCTTTCGAGCCGTAGAGTAGGTGGTTGGCGGCGGAAAACGGTGGCCGATCGGAGAACACACGATCATGGGTCTTGAAGATGGCCTTTGCAACGTTGGCGGTAGAGGCAACGACGGCAGGGCTTGATCCCAAGTGTATGAGCACGAGGGGTCCATACTTGAGGGAGAGACGGTGGAGGGATCGATGGGGAAGCGAGCCCAGCTGGTGGAGGTTCCCGATGATCGGGAGCCCCCTAGGTCCCGGTACTCCCCTTGGACTTCTCGCCGCCACGACGAGGCGGTACAGTAAAAGAGGGACGACAAGGAGGAGGAAGACGCAACACTCTTGCAAGAGTACCATTTTTTTTAAGTGGATGGCAATGAATGTGAGAAATATGCAGACATCCATAGAGTATTAGACCAATCAACGTCGACCCCAACCTTAGCTTATGTAAATATTAATGGATTTATAATGAACGGTCAATGTGGCTGCAACGTTCTTCTTCTCGTCTCGTTTCTTCCAAAAGAAGAAGAAGATTGGTTTATTCAGAGATCATCAAAATTTCAAATTTTCCATCTGATATAAACGCGGTCTCCAAAGTTAGAAGTTACAAATGCAATGATTCGAATATCAAACTATTCTAATTGAAACAATATCCTAGTCGAAAAGACCTCAAGATAATATAACTGTGGAGGATTAGTGCTGTAAGGATGAGCAAGGCCCCGCAAACTTTCACGAACAAAAGTGTCCACTCGGGTCGGGAAACATGGCTAACACTGTGTTAGGCTGCTGGGATTGGTCGAGTCAAGTTTGAGTTCGACCCAAATTGACCCGAGCCCAACCCATTGGTCATATGTAGGAATGTCAATCTGGGTCTATCCATTGGGTACCCGACTCGAATCCGTCCGATTTAAGGACTCGAACCCCACCCCATTTACTTTTGGACAACTTTGGGTTTTGAATTGACTATCCATGCAGGTATGGGTATGGGTTTGGGATTGCCTTATGGGTACCCGAACCCGAACCCGGCCCAAATCCGAATAAAAAATATATAAAAAGATAGATGTGTATGTTGCATTTTAACCAAACTAGACCCAAATTCATTTCATATCTAATATGTATCGATCTACATGTATGAATACCCAACTCAATTTTCTCCTCTCCATCTATTTACTCATACTCAACTAACTTTTTGTATCTTTAATAAATAGAAACCATCAACACAAAAGAGTTAAACACTTTACATATATAAACATTTAATATTAGAGGAAAGGGAGCCTACTTTGTGAAGTAGGTAACCTTACCTACTTCACAACCTTACCTACTTCACATCCAATTTTTGCAATTTTTTTATTTTTTTTGAAAATGCCATCGTGGATTTTCATAATTATATCCCTCTAATATGTCATTCAAATTTCATCAGAAACGGAGACTCCTGCGGTCTTCATCTAGAACATGTAAAATACAACAAATCTGTGACCGTTAGAAAATGACTGTCTGGATGGAGGCCATAGGAGTCTCTGTTTCTGACGAAATTTGAATGAATATTAGAGGGATATAATTATGAAAATCCATGGTGGCATTTTTGAATATTATTTATATATTGCACAATTTTATGAATCGCCATATTACACGATCTCACTCTATTTCATCTATATATGAAAATCTTGTATACATTTATAAGCAACTTAAGATTTACCATGTCTAAGATATGGGTACCCATTGGGTACACGGGTATCCGACGGGTGTGGGTACCCGCTAGAAATTACCCATTTAATAAATGGGCGGGTATGGGTAATGATATTATAAATGGGTATGGATATGAGAATAGTAATACCCGTCCCAAACATGACCCGCTGACATCCCTAGTCATATGGGTTTGGGAAAGAGTGCTTTTTGGGTTGGGTCAAGTTTTTTGGATTGGGCTCAATGTGGGGGACCACATCATACATAACCTTGAGTAATTCCACAATTACAATCATAACCATGCATAATTATGAACTGCACGAGAAACCCTGAGTAATGCTTAACTCTTACATGCCATAACCCTGTGTTATGTTCCGTTTGAGATGCCCGTTATTTTCGACGGTTTCAGCTAAAAGAAGACAAAGTAGCCCCTAATGCTCATTCTAATTTGCAAATCATGTCATCGCATTCTCTCTCCATTATGGAGTTTGCCCCTAGGGCCCATCTTCCCCCACAACCGTACCCCCCACCCACGCACCACCTGTGGCTCCAGCAACCTCGTCCGCCTGCACCGCGCATCACCTACAGCTCCAGCAGCATTGCGTGCGTGCACTGTGCCTCCCCTTCAGGATCCTCGCCTTCACAATACTTCTCTTCCCGTTTGGACTATTCTCCTCTCTCAATCAATACTTTCTCTCTCATCAATCCATCTTTACCCATGCTCCAAATCGCAAAAGCATTTGCATTTTCACGGATAAATCACCCATTACGAAAGTAATGTTGATTTTTTTGACAATTTTCT
Source organism: Ottelia alismoides (assembly GCA_037367405.1). NCBI lineage: Eukaryota > Viridiplantae > Streptophyta > Magnoliopsida > Alismatales > Hydrocharitaceae > Ottelia > Ottelia alismoides. The sequence goes on along the minus strand of JAZKJV010000824.1, from coordinate 48,779 downwards.
TGAACAAATTAATTGAAAATTAACAACAACAAAACAAATAGAGTCAGTTCTCCACCCTATTTCTGCCCTCTCCATTTGCCTCTCTCTCTCTCTCCCATCTTCTTCCTCCTCCCCCATTGCAAGCCTCCTTTGAACCCCCTCCCTCTGTTCCCTCGCCTCTCCGTCTGCAAGCCGATGTCCCTCCGTCGCCTGGAAGCCACTGTGTTTGAAGCATCCCTATGTCGTTGTATGCTGCACTCGACACTCGATCATTGAACGACCCCACCTGTTGCCTGCACTCGAAACCCCCCACCCCCTCTGCTTGCACTCGAGCTCCCCCAGCCCCCTACCACTTTCTGTTGCACTCGAGCACTCAAGATGCAGTCTGCTGTACTCGACCCCCAACTGCAGAAGGCCACCGCACCCTCCCCCCAACCCCCGTCTCCGCCGTTGCAAGTACTCGACCCACCCGTGCCCCATGCAACTGTCTGTTGTAATCGACCTCCGACTGTAGAGTCACCCCACATCCCCTCCTCGTCCCATGCTGTTGTCTGCTACGATGCTCCCATCCCTCACTTTGTGCACGTAGCGCACCACCACCTTCCCGCTGACATGTTTTGGCCCATGTCGATGAGATCTGATGGAACCGTCGTGGAACGAGGGCGCTGGAGGGTATTGAGGGTTGGGCGGAGGGCAGCAAGAGGAGGATGGCAGGATGCGGAGGGGCGCGAAAGGAGGGGGGAGGCAGAGGGCATGGAGGACATTGATGGGAGGGCGGAGGGCAGCAGGATGAGATCGGAGGCGGAGGGGCGCGAGGGAGGAGGAGGTTGTCGGAGGGGGGCGGAGGGAAGAAGAGGGGGGCCTGGAGAAGGAAGGCGGAGGGGTGGAGGGACATGATGGGGAGTGCGTCGGGCGTGGAGAAGGAAAAGGGATGGTTAAAGAATTTTATTTTTGTGTATGGTATTGCCATTAGATTAGATCATGGGTTAGATTAAGCCAATGAAATGGTTGTGTTAAAGGGAAATCTAACAGAGGGTTACGGGTGTGAGATGGAATGACTATCTGGAGTTTCTCGTGTAAGTAATGATTATACAGGGTTATGATTGTAATTGCAAAATTGCTCAGGGTTATGACTGTAAAAATCCCTTAAAATAATTTGATATTCGAATGGTTACATTTGTAAATTTGGAAATTTGGAGAGCAAGTTATTATCAAGTGAAAAGTTTGGAAACTTCTTGTAAATATCCTAGAAGGAAATAACATAAAAGCAAGAACCTACCTGAAAATATTGAAGAAAAAAATTTAAAGTAAGAATGAAACAAAGCGGAGTAGAAGTTAGAACAATGACACTGAAACCGATATTGATATGATAAAAAGGAATCTTCATTTGAAAAAATGGCATCCAACACAGTTTCAACGTACAAGCTATTGACGTGATTATTGTCCTCCGTTGATTGATGGTTAGAAAATAAGGGAGCAGATCCTCATGTGTAGTTTAAAACTAAAACAGGATTGTTGGAACAATATTTTTTGTTTTTTTTGCAAATTCGTTTTTTTAAAAAATCAATTATACGGATTGAATGTATGAATATCCTTTTACTTGCTTGTCAAGCTTCATTGAAATCCCACGTTTCTAACTTTTTAATCTTAATGGTTAAAAGGGCTTTTTTTAAACGGGTTTCAGGTTCCTTAAACATTGACTTTTTTTGACCGTTAAGATAAAACAGTTAGAAATGTCGAATTAGACGAAACTTGATAAGCATGTAAACTGTATAAATTCAATCTGTATGGTTGGATTTTTCAAAGCGAATTTGAAAAAAATCATGTTACGTCAATCCATGTTGTAATTAAAACTGCAACTGATGATTTGCTTCGAGAAGATAAACCCTATACATGCACTATTTCAACACTAGCAAGAATATAACACACCTTGCAATGCACTTAGTATGAAATATAATCACACTTACATTTAATATTGGCTTTGCATCATCAAATATCGTAGCCTCATGAGCATTTGCTAAATATGGATTTTAGTGTCTTGGAATTCTTTAACTAACCGCACAAGTAAATTGTTGTGGAACAGGAAATTGAATAACTACTTTGAAAAATAAGGAAATTAGGAAATTTTGAGATAAAGTAAAAATCCACGATTATTTCATTGAAGATGGAACCATGCATCTGTCGCGGTCGCCTCCACCTGCGACCATGCTCATGAATCCATGCTTCATCACTTTATTATTTCATTTTTGCTAAAATCATTGATAATATTCATGTAAATAATCACCAATTCTCATCTTCTGACAACATAACCTTATTTTCTAATATTGGACAATTAATATTTGAGGTTAATGGGGTTGTCCCCTTGGGGCAGCCAACATGGCTGCCCTCGCGTCATTTTCGACACTTTTTTTTATTTTTTTCAAAAAATGTCGCCATGCTCATCCCTATATCCCTCCTACATGCCATTCGAATTTCGTCGGAAACAACGACTCCTACGACCTCCATCCAGACAGTCATTTTTTAAGGGTAACATGATTTTTTAAATCAACACCATCTCGATGGAAGCTGTATGAGTCTCGTTTCTGATGAAATTCGAATGGCATATAGGAGGGATATAGAGATGAATATACATTGTTTTATTTTTCAAAAAAATAAAAAAACATTAAAAATAGGGGGCGTGGCAGCCCCAATAAATCCAAATATTTATATATATCAAAATAAAAGAATAAAGAAGAAAATGAAAAGAAGAAGGATATATACATGTACAATAGTTTAAAACTAAATTAGTACTGAACTAGTCAATAAGAGAATAAAGTCGGAGAATATATGATCTTTACCTTATAAAAATCAAGAAAATACATAGTACATATGTATCTTATCGGCACTGTACATATATTTTAATATCTTATTTATCATAAATATAACTCAAAATTATTTTAATTTGTAACTTAAATTTGTTTATAAAAGTATATATATTAAATAGTAAAAATCTCTTAAATCATGGTATAGCAAGAACAAAATGTCGTAGAGTTCACATTCAAACCCTCGTATCTTATCCATATAAACTCAAATTGAACCAAACTCACTTTTATTATACTCAACATAGAATTCTCTTTAAAAAAAGGGTGGTTAAAAATCAGATGTGAAAGTTGATTTTGGAGAACTATTAACATTTATACAATCGTACATTACATATTTTTATTTTATTCTTTACACTTTATACTTCTCTGTATTTTTAGTGTTTTACATATATTGTATAAAATTTATATAAAATCCAAATAAAAAGAATAAAATCTAAAAATATTATAGAATAAATATGTAAAATATGTATACTTATTATTTTGGTATTATGTATGTATATTGTCCATACATTTATTTATTTTTATATGTATTTAATAATCTTACAATGAGATAAAAATATATTTAATCCTTAAATTATATATAATTAATAAAATTAAATTAATCATCAATTGTCATAGCTTATGGAGCATTTACTTAAATATCAATTTAGTGCATGGTGATATCTTAACCAACCACATCATTAAATATTTGTGGAAGGAAATTGAATAACTATTTTGGAGAAAAGGAAAATTTAGAAATAAAGTAAAAATTCACGAAATTCATATTCATATATAAATCATGTAATGTCTAAAAGGTGTATAGAAATGATCCGATATATTAAAGAATACCCTAAACTAGGGTTGTTAATTGAATAGGAGCATTTGTTCGATAATAATTTAAGAATATGAATTTCGCCTCAAACAAATTGAATCTGAATTAATTTGAATTCATTTGCTAAAATTTCGATTCGATTCAAAATACACATACATGTGTATCGTAACATTTATTCTACCAATAAATTTGCATCCGTTATGTACATAATATAGGGTGGATTTTGCATTATCTACATACTATCCATAAATAAAAAATATATTAAAATAACCCGTTTGTTCTGCTACGGTAGGGAAGAAAACAGATCGGATAAGGATCACATAAGCCTAGTTTCATATCCATATTTGCTTCATCTCTATCAAATACAGATTCAGATGTTATTCGGATATAAGTTAAGGAAATCGTATCCTTAAAAATATAGATACGATTTCGAATCGGATATTTATCTAATCTGAATACGAATCGAATAGAGAGCGGACACGAGTATAGACCGAATAAAGAGCCAATTTAAATATGAATAAAATAAAGAGTAAATCCAAATTTGGATCTAATAAACGTGGAATCCTAATACGGATAGAATATGGATCACACACAAATACGAATTGAATTTTTATAAAGTTCATAAAGATTTTAAAAATGACAATGAAATATAAATAAGTTGCACCATGGCAAAATGGGGCATCGAAATGACATGCGTTCTTACCGAAAGTAAAAAGGGAGATAGGATTTTGTAAATTTTCTTCATGTCCATTCCCAAACAAATGAAAGTTTATTAATATCATTAATATATTGTATTATATAATATATAATATTAATATAATAACACATACCGCATGTTATAATATATTAACTAATATATAAAAAACTATAATAAATATTGTATTCGGATCTCATTCAAAAAATATTGTATTCGAATATCTGGATCCGAATCCAAATATTCAAGCTATTACTATATCCGTATATATATCCGAAAATTTTTTTACAATATATATCCATATTCGATTCATATTCGATTAATATTCACATACAGATATCCATATCTAATTATTTTTTGAATACGATAAACATATATTCTAATATATCCGCATCCATGTTTATCCATATGCTACGGTATCCACTGCACTCGCAAAAGCAAATCTCCCGTTTCAGTGAGAAACCCTATTTGCCCAAACGCACATTAATGGACATGGTTTTCCGTCATGATTTTTACGCTTATGTCCTTGCTAGTTTTTGCAGTTTCAGTTATGCTTTTACCTTTTTTACTACAACAGTTGTGCCGTCATGTTTCCGCCATGAACTTTTGCCCTTAAGATAGTAAGATAAATCAAACCGATGCCTGAATAGCTCTAGAAAGATGAAGAAATTATTCGAAGAACTCATCGGATTGGATGCAGAGATTATAGGACTGGTTGAGGCCAAGATTATGACCTGAGAATCGAAGCAGATTTGCGGAACGGATACCCCTCGGTTGGGGGTTGTCCATCACAACACAGCACTGGGAAGAATACATGTCATTTGAAGAGCCGATAGGTGGACCTGCTCCCCTATGGCCATCTCGGATCATATTTTAAGTGGTAACTGTGAAAATACTGGAGGCCTATCCTTCCTGCTATCGGTAGTGTATGGGTCAAACTCGTCCGTCTCAAGGAGAGACCTCTGCAGAGAGCTCAACTGCCTTAGCAACAGTGCCAATTCACCATGGATTGTATTGGGAAATTTCAACGTGGTGAGGACCCATGACGAGAAGATGGGTGGATGCACTCTGAACAAAGTCGCTATGGACGTGTTCAACCAGTGCATATATACAACTGGGTTAGAAGACCTTGAAGCTTTATGAAATCGTTGGTCTTGGACTAATTCGACAATTGGACCGGGGAGAATTGCGGTGCGCCTTGATCGGGCCCTAGTCAATGACCCATGGAGGACCACCTTCCGACATGTAAAGCTACGGTACACACCAGTTCACCCCCATGGATCATCTCAACATGTCCGTAACAATCTACACATCTCCACAGTGTAGCAAACATTTCCGCTACTTTGACTACTGGCAATCTCGCCAGGGATATGATGAAGTAGTCTCCCGCGCTTGGGCAGTGTTGACTCGCGGGAATCCAACAGCTCAGTTCCAGTGCAAGCTGAGGGGTATGAAGGTTGCTCTAAAAGAATGGGCCAAAGGACACGGGGACGTCAGGCGTGACTAGCAGGAATTAAAGAGTGTTCTGGGGCAAATCAACGATGCACTCGCAATTGATCCTTTGGACCCAATATTCACTCATCTAGAGAGAGACGTTAAAGGTTACTCGAAAATTCTTTAAGCTGGTATGGAATCAATGTGGAGGTAGAAGAGCCGAGTGGATTGGCTATTGTTGGGGGACAGGAATACAAAATTTTTCCACCTCCAAGCTTGTTGGCGTCGTACGAAGAACTCCATTCCATGCCTTCCAGATCAAATCGAAAATCTCTTAGATAAACATGAGGAGATCGCCAAAGAGGCGGTGAGTTACTTCAATGGCCTCCTATCGCCAACAACCCCCGGCGTTCTAAGTTATCCGCCTCCAAAGCCTAAACTTATCTTCTCCGCTTCGGCCGCACGCTGGCTATCAAGGCCATTCTTGAAAGATGAAATTGGGGAGGCTCTCAAGAGCATCCACTCCACGAAAGCTCCGGGTCCAGATGGGTTCAATGCGGGCTTTTTCAAGAGACAATGGGATCTACTAAAATCCAAACACTAGACGCAATGAAATACCTCTTCGATGGTGGGAACTTACCCCGTGATGTTAACCATACATTCTTAATGCTCGATCTCCAAAGTAAAGATGCCTTCGGGTTAGGGGGACTATAGGCCGATCTCTTGTTGTAACGTATTATACAAAATTGTCTCTGAGATCCTCGCAACCAGGTTGGCGACTGTCACCCCTGACTTGATCGCTCCAAATCAAACGGTTTTCATCAAAGGCAGAGACATGGGATATTGCATTAGACTTGCATAGGAAGTCTTGCACGGATTCGACCGAAAGGCCAATAGATCAAAAGCTTTCTGTAACAGCACAGATCCTCGGTGACCAGCGGAAACATAATACATACCACGTCGGATCCGAGTGTTACTCTCAATCAACAATGATATCACAAAGAACATATATGAGCCATCTTAACATTCCAATATCCATAAAAGCATACATCATTAATACATATCCAAGATCCTTCGTTCCAGTGGGCACAATGATATCCTTCCTTCAGACCTCGCAACGAGTCTCTAACTGCAGCTAAATTTATTATTCACCATGACCTGCAATAAAAATACGAGAATATATGGTATGAGCCTAACGCTCAGTATGTGTCGAGATAAGGTCAAACCAGCTAACGAAAAATCAAGTCTCAACTAACTATTCATCTATAATATAAAGGTAATTATTCCCATAAGAAAAGTTATAATTGTTCATTTTCCACGCTTACCATGTAGCATCAAATATTTGTCTTGTTACATGCAATATAATCCTATAGATCCTTAATGAACTTAATTATGTATATAAAAGAATATTCATTTTTGTATTCATGCAAAGCATACCACTTTCCATATATGCCCTTAAGGTTAACCATTTTTGCACATATGCCCATAGCAATAACATAATTATATATAGGGATTTTATCACTTGTGCCCCTCCGAGATATTGCAATATCAGTTATGCCCCTATCTTTTTGGTAATATCAGTTGTGCCCCTCAAAACTTGCTCCGTCATCACTTGTGCCCTTCCGTCAGATTGACCGTCAATGAGTTGACTTAACCATGGTTTTTTCAAACCTTGGTGCAGTTAAGAGGGGTATTATTGTCCACACATCTTCTTCATCTTCTTCCTCCTCACCCTCATCGTCCTCTTCAAACTCCACAGCCACGCCAACATCATCCAGATCCTCATCTCTGCCATCCTCTGCAGCAGCTGTTCCGGCCTCACCGCCATCCTGATAGTCCGTGATGAGCCGGCCGATGGAAACGAGCTGATCGAATAGACTGTTGGATATAGAATTCAGAAGTTTCTCAATCTCCTTCTTCTTATCAGGATTCTTCATCTTATCGTTCTTCAGCACGGAGAGGACCTCATCGGCAGCCCCACTGAGGATGTCCTGGGGCTGCCCGCCGAACTGCTGCTGGATGACGCTGAGTAGCATCTCGTAGGCGGCTCGCGTCTCCTTGGTCTTGGGCTGGTAGAGACCATCGTCGACGAGGGAGAGCACGCTCTCCTCCTGGGAGCGGCGGCGGCGCTTGGCGTCGCGCTTCTTCTCGGCGGGGGCTTCGGCGGCGGCGGCGTCCTTCTTGCGCTTGGATTTCTTGAGCTTTTCCTCGAGCTCGGGGGGCTTCCCGCGGTAGGCGCGGTCGCCAAAGTGCTTGGGGTCGATCTTGCCCCACAGGGATTCGGGCTCGCCCGTGGGCTCGTGGGTATCGCGCGGGCGCGAGTCGGTGGTCAGGACGAGGCTCGAGTTGGCGCGGTACTCGTACTGCTTGAACCGGGCGTGCGCTTCGGCGCCTCCGCCCAAGTGCGCCATCGCTTGGCTGTGCAGGGGTGGGGGACGAGCTGGGGGAGGAGGGGGATGTGCATGGGTGGGGGGAGGAGGTCGGGGCGGAGGGAGCAGCGTCGGGGAGGAGGTCGGCGCCGGGGAGGGGAGACGAGGGTGGAGGGGCCGTAGGGGATGGGGGAGGTCGGGGCTGCCTCGAGGCTGGGGCGGAGGGGCGGCGCCGAGGAGGGGAGGGGAGCTCGGGGCGGAGCTGGGCGGCATGTGGCAGGGGCGGGGGCGGAGAGGGAGGAGGAGGAGGAGGAGGAAGAGGATGGGCAAGAGGAGGAAGAAGAAGAGGATGAGGAAGAAGGTTAAAATGACCTCCTAACCTTTTTTTTAAAGTAATTCCGCCTATGTCCTCAAAGTTAACGACCGTTTGTACTGTGGATGGACGGTCACTAACCCGAGGGGCACAAGTGATAAATTAGCAAGTTTTGAGGGGCACAACTGATATTACCAAAAAGATAGGGGCATAACTGAAATTGCGATATCTCGGAGGGGCACAAGTGATAAAATCCCTTATATATACCTAAGCATTTCACGTAATTGCACACATACACTTATCATTCCAAATATTTGCACATATATACTTGGCATTTGACATAATTACACATATACACTTAGCATTTCACATAAATGTACATACACACTTAACATTTCACGTATTTACACATATACACTTAGCATTTCACATAAATGCACATGTTCACTTAACAATTCACATAAGCACTTGGCTTCCACATAAGCACTTAGCTTATTCATTGCATATTTGTCTTATCTCATAATTTATTGGGTAGCTTTGGTGACTTTTACCGTTGGCACAAGCAGTCACTCAATCATTACATAGAACATGATGACATCAGCGCTGAGTCAATATGTGGACTTTCCACTAGGTTCCACTGAACATGACACCCCCGGATACACATATACACTTAGCATTTCACATAAATGCACATACACACTTAACATTTCACGTATTTACACATATACACTTAGCATTTCACATAAATGCACATGTTCACTTAACAATTCACATAAGCACTTGGCTTCCACATAAGCACTTAGCTTATTCATTGCATATTTGTCTTATCTCATAATTTATTGGGTGGCTTTGGTGGCTTTTACCGTTGGCACAAGCGGTCACTCAATCATTACATAGAACATGATGACATCAACGCTGAGTCAATATGTGGACTTTCCACTAGGTTCCACTGAACCTGACACCCCTGGAAGGTGTTGCCCTTTAGGCTCTCGATAAACGGACTCTAGAGGTGGCTCCCACCGTTAGGTGTAGCACTTAGCTCCGCTTAACGTTATTTTGCCAATATTCATTTAAGAAAATATAATTCTTTTAATACAAATTCCTTTTCCATGCAATCATGGTTCATGTAACGATGTAATTCAATATCTTATTGTCAACCTTTATGACTTGATAGCTTCAATAATCACCGTGGAATATGAAATACGTAGAGATCTTATCTTAGTACGGTTATACCTATAAGAGGAGTATATGCTTTTTACATAAATCTCTCTGCAGTAAGTTGTTCCTAAGATTTATCAAAGAATTACAGTCAAATGGTGCAAATAACATGATAGCGAGTTAATTGTTACCGATGTTATGTTAAATATACAGAAACATAACATACGACATACAACCTATAATATATCCATATATAATGCAACCATCAATACTGTATAAATAATATTTAATAAGTTATACTCATAGAGATTTAAGTGGACTTCATCTAAAGGTGTATACATGGATAACATTTATAATCAATACTCATGTTATAAGAATGTAGTAGCATCGAGTAGAGTATTGTTGTTGAAGAGCAACGACAGATCAACAATAATTATGAGTAAAACAAATGTATACAGTTACTTTTGAATGTACCTCACGCGTACAATTATATACTAACTAATTGCTCACTTTCATGGAAAGTCTTCCATTGTCATTTAAGATATTTCCATAGGTGGCTACCCCATTCACGTTATGTATATAAAAACACCAGTCCATACTATATGTGGTTTATCAACGAGAGTTCTAATTGTTAAACTTAAGATCGATCCGAGTTTAAGGGTAACGGAATATCTGAAGCCATTGCCTTGATGTTTGACGTCGAGGTTGATCAAACCACGAAAGAGCCCTGGATCTTCCTCACGAATGTATGCCTCTCACAATCTCTCTTTTCGAAGGAAAACAATAGAGAAGAGAATATATGTCGATTGGGGACCCTTGGCCTTATTATATTTGGCTAGACAACCAAAATGGTTGCCAATTCACCTTCCTCTTTTGTCCATCATAAAGAGATTTTATTCTCTAATTAATTGACAATTAAAAGTGCACTAATGGTAATTGTTAATGTCCATATCAATGGGATTTTTAAATCTCAACAATCAATGGGATTTTCAAATCCCAACAATCTCCCACTGGACATTGATAATGACCATGTAATGTGCTTACTGTATGAGCTCAGAATTATTGCCATCAATCGAGATATAACTGAACAATCTTGTCCATTGGTTATGATAACAGAGATCAAGGAGGTATTCATCGTATTGAGCACGACTAAACCCATCAATGGTCACCAATATTAACACAACCAAATGACATAGATCAATGCCAAATAAATAGATAAATTTGGATCTATATCCAAAGTTGCATAATGAATTGTCCATTTTCTTAATGGAGACCCTTTAATGAGAGAATGTGGAATCAATATCAAATGCTTTATTCTGTGCAGAAATTTATTGAACTTCAAATGTTTCAAACTGTAAAGGGTTGAGCAAAACAATACAAACTCCCACTAGAAGTGGATATCTTTATTTGATACAACACCCATACGAGTCACATGTTCATGAAATATATTCGATGTCACTGCTTTGGTTAGCGGATCCGCCACCATGGAATTTGTCCCAATATGCTCTATAGAAATTTGTCCACTTTGTACTCTCTCTTTCACAACCAAAAACTTTATGTCAATATGCTTTGACTTGGTTGAGCTTCTATTGCTGTTGGAATAAAGCACTGCCGAATTATTGTCACAAAATAACTGTAATGGTTTCTGGATGCTGCATACAATACGCACCCCGTTGACAAATTCTTTAGCCATATTCCATGATTCGATGCCTCATAACATGCTATGAATTCAGCCGCCATAGTGGAGGATGCTACAATTGTTTGTTTAGCACTCCTCCATGATATGGCTCCTCCAGCCATTAGGAATACATAGCCTGAAGTGGATCTTCTGCTATCTTGACATCCGGCAAAATCTGAGTCAGAATATCCAATGATCTCCAGTGTATCCGACCTTTGATATGTAAGTCTGTAGTCTTTTGTTCTCTGAAGATATCTCATGACACGTTTGGCAGCCCTCCAATGATCCATGCCTGGATTCGCCATGTACCTGCCTAGCATGCCCACAATAAATGCCAGATCCGGACGTGTGCACACTTGTGCATACATAAGACTCCCAATTGCAGATGCATAAGGGATCTTACCCATTTCTTGAATTTCAAGGTTATTCTTAGGGCATTGATTGAGACTGAATTTGTCTCCTTTAGCAATGGGGTATCAATTGGTTTGCAAAGCTGCATGCCAAAATTTTGAAGCACCTTATGGATGTAGTTCTCTTGTGACAATCCAAGTACACCTCGATTTCGATCTCGGTGTATTTGGATTCCTAATACAAAAGAAGCATCTCCAAGATCTTTCATTTCAAAATTATTTGAAAGAAATTTCTTTGTTTCATGCAACAAATTCCGATCATTACTAGCAAGCAGTATGTCATCCACATATAAAACCAAGAAAATGTGTTTACTCCCACAAAACTTGTGATATACACAATCATCCATTGGATTAGTCTCAAAACCAAATGAGATAATTACCTGATGGAATTTGTGATACCATTGACGGGATGCTTGCTTGAGTCCATAAATGGATTTCTTTAATTTACAAACCATATTCTTTGCATCTCTCTGAACAAAGTTTTCTGGTTGAACCATATAGATCACCTTCTCAACATCTCCATTGAGAAAGGCGGTCTTAACATCCATCTGATGAAACTCAAGATCAAAGTGTGCAACTAATGTCATGATAATTCTAAAAGAATCCTTACTAGAAACAGGTGAAAATGTTTTCTTGTAATCAATTCCATCTCTTTGAGTAAATACTTTAGCTACAAGACATGCCTTAAACCTTTCAACATTACCATTTGAACCCCTTTTGATTTTAAATATCCATTTACAACCAATGAGTTTCGCACCTTCTGGTAATGATACAAGGTCCCAAACTTGATTGTCTTGCATCGATTTGTATTCCTCATTCATGGCTTCGATCCATTTTGCAGAGTTAGAACCTTTCATGGCTTGATGGAAGTTGATTGAATCGTCTTCCCTAATTCCATCTTGTTCTTGAAGAAATACTATATAGTCATCCGGAATAGCACTCCTTCATTCTCTAATGGATCTCCTTAAATTTTGAGGTTGTTGATTTTGATCTTGTGTATCAAAATCCTCTATGAGGGGTTGTTGAATATTGTCATCTTGAGGTTCTTGATTTGTTTCTTACCCAATGATTGGAATGCACTCTTGTGCATTTTCAATCATAACATCAGGAATCGTGATTGATTCCTCTTCAAAGACAATATCCCTAACATGCATCTTCCCCTCCAAATCAACATCCTAAAAAAAAGTTGCGGTTCCCGTTTCAAATATTTTCTTAAGTGTGGGATCATAAAATTTGTAACCCCTTGATCGCTCTGAGTAACCAATAAAGTAGTTGCTCACCGTTTTGGAGTCTAATTTTTTATCATTTGGCCTATAAGGCCTTGCCTCAGCTGGACATCCCCATATACGTAAATGCTTTAGACTAGGTCTTTTACCAGTCCAGAGCTCATATGGTGTTTTTGCAACTGCCTTTGTTGGTACTCTATTCAAAATGTAAGCTGCTGTTTTTAATGCTTCTCCCTAAAGGGACTCTGGTAAGGAAGAATGACTGATCATACTCCTCACCATATCCTTAAGAGTCCTGTTACGTCTCTCAGCCACACCATTCATGCTAGGTGAACCTGACATTGTATACTGAGGGACAATTCCACATTCTTCTAGGAATAAAGCAAAAGCGCCAGGATGTTGTTCACCTGAACCATCATATCTGCCATAGTATTCACCACCACGATCAGATCTGATGCACTTTATGCTTTTGTTGAGTTGGAGCTCAACTTCGGCCTTGAATGATTTGAACATGTCTAGAGCTTGTGACTTTTCATGAATGAGATATAGGTAACCGTATCTTGAGTAGTCATCTATAAATGATACAAAATACTGCTGACCATTCCAAGATGCCGTAGGAAATGGACCACATATATCAGTATGTATCAATTCTAAGACAATAGAAGCTCTATTGGCACCTAATCTCTTTGATTTGGTTTGTTTTCCCTTAATGCAGTTGACACATATATCTAAATCTGTAAAATCTAATGAATCTAGGATGTTATCAGATACAAGTCGTTCAATTCTACATTTGGATATGTGACCCAAACGCTTATGCCAAATTGATGCTGAATTTTCTGAGGCGGATTTTCGCTTAGTGCCTCTCGATTCAACAACCATAGATTCATTATATGAGGCAATGGTATCAAGCAAATAAAGCTTATCACTAGAAACTAAGGAGCCAGTACCAATCATAGAAGAGTTAAAAGAAAGACTAAATTTTCCATTTCCAAAATTTAGAAAATAACCCAAATTGTCCAATGCAGAAACAGAAACCAAATTTCGTCTAAAAGATGGAACAACGAAAGTATTTTTTAACTCTAGATAATGACCAGTTCTTAATAAAAGCTTAAAAAATCCAACTGCCTCGACTTCTGCCTTCTTTCCGTCACCTACGTAGATGTATCTTCCAACATCAGTTGGTCTTCGGTAGTTCAGGCAGCCCTTTCTTCACGCGCCATGCATGATATTTGGCACAATCTTTCTTGACATGTCCAGATTTCTTGCAGAAGAAGCAACTAATTGCATCCTTATTCTTCTTCACTGGACCTATCACAACAGCATTACCCCTTTCTTTTCTTTTCTTGCCCTTATCCTTAGAGGCCATAGCCAAATGAGCACTCTCTGGTTTATCCTGCTTCAACCTGTCTTCCTCTTGAGTACAGTATGAAATGAGTTCGTTAAGAGTCCACTTCTCCTTTTGACAGTTATAACTGACCCTAAACTGGCTATACTGTGTTGGAAGAGACAACAGAACCAAATGAACTAGCAAATCATCAGATATTGTTAGTTCTAATTCCTGTAACTTAGAAGCAATATGAGCCATTTCAAGAATGTACTCCCTCATGTTTCCCTTGCCGGTATACTTCATGGAAATCAAGCGCTGTAAATAAGTGCTTGTTTCCGCCTTATCGTTTTTCGCAAAACGCTCTTCAATTTAGCAAGGTATTCTTTAGCTGTAGTTATCTTTTCTTCAGCAATCCCTCTAAGGGTTTCCGGAATGCCGCACTTTATGATCATGAGACACATGCGATTAGAGCGCTCCCACCTCTCATAGTTCTTCCTTTCATCAGAAGAACTATTTTCCGTAAGAGGAGCGGGAGTCTCTGTCCGAAGTGCAAGGTCTAGATCCATGCAGCCAAGCAGTATCATAATGCTCTCCTTCCATGCCTTGAAATTTGTGCCCTGAAGCACGGGAATGGAATTCAAAGTGGCGGAGATAGTAGATGCGGAAGCGGAAGCTATAAAATAAAGAACAAAAGAAAACAAAATTAATGTATGGTTCATAAATGTGAATTTGCAAATACTGCCATAAGAAATGCAAGATACCAAGCACATCACTAACGATTAAGTCTTTGGACAATAATGTTAGTTGTAAGTGATACTCTTGTTGTGATGATCAATCGTTAATGATAAATCCTGTCAAGAATGAGACCATCTTTGGATGTGTCTCATTACTCACATGGAAATTTATAATCATTGCTCAATTATCATCACGGGTATGTGATGCACTTAAATAAATATTGACCCTCCTTTGGGAAGGATAATATTTATAATGCACGAAAAATCCGTCCATATATTTTAATGATACAATTTTGACAGTAGAGGTCACTTTGGTGGCTTATCCGTTTCAATTGTATCAATAGAATATTGTAATTACATCTTATGGCTGATACGAAATCAAAATTTTAATGGTTTTTAAAAAAAAACGGATGCAATCAATCATAATAATATACCATGACAAGAATAATTACCAAAATTAAAAAAAAAGACTATAATTGATTCATGTACACGGATTTGCAAGGATGACCTTGAAAGATTGATCTTTATCAATCATGAATCAAATAAATTTTGTAATCAAAGGTATGATTTTAATCACACGTATGAAACAAATACTATAAAAGACAAGTTTTGTTTCTTTCTAATTCAAAACAAGGAAATTAGAATCTCAATCTCAAACCATAATTTCATATTTCTACCATTTAATTCCAACGTGTAGCCATATGGGATGATGTCAAAAGCAACAATAAAAAATCCCATTTTTTTTACAGGAAACAAAGGCATCTTATTATTTCCATTAATTAAAAAATGTATATATATATATATATATATAACGGCAACAAAGATCTTAGTATTTCCTTGATTGGAAATGAAGGCACAAGCATTTAACAATGCCCAAAAAAATCGTGATAAAAAATTCCCAAAAATAAATAAATCGAAAGTTATGCACTTTAGGTCGACAGTATTATCCCGAATCAATACTTCCACACCCACAAAGATATGATAATATCATGACAATAAAAAAATAGTTATTGCATATCCATATCACGGATGTGAAAGAAAAACAACAAATTTAACATAAAACCCTATAAATCGGAATCGAGATGGCTCTGATACCACTTGATAAACTAGAAATCGTTCCGAGTTCAAGGGTAACGGAATACCTGAAGCCATTGACTTGATGTTTGACGTCGAGGTTGATCAAACCACGAAAGAGCCCTGGATCTTCCTCACGAACGTATGCCTCTCACAATCTCTCTTGTCGATGGAAAACAATAGAGAAGAGAACATATGTCGATTGGGGACCCTTGGCCTTATTATATATGGCTAGACAACCAAAATGGTTGCCAAATCACCTTCCTCTTTTGTCCATCATAAAGAGATTTTATTCTCTAATTAATTGACAATTAAAAGTGCATTAATGGTAATTGTTAATGTCCATATCAATGGGATTTTTAAATCCCAACAATCAATGGGATTTTCAAATCCCAACACTAATAGCACAGGGATATGGAGAAAATAAATATTCTTTTTTTATGATTAATACCATGTGTTTCGTTTCCTTAAAACTAACTTCGCAGTAAATTGTTCTTACGTTTTATCCTTGATAGAGAACCGTGCTTTCCAGATGATATAAAGATTAGAATATGTGTATAAATTCAACCTTTTCCTAAGCCAGGTATCCTAAATCAGATGCGATCAGTGTGATTCTTTTTGCATTCTTGAAAATCATGATAAATATTATAGCATGAAAAAGAAAATCTATTGTACAACATATTCGCATCCCTAGCATTAACAAAAATATATCCCTATAATAATCGCCGCCTAATCTCTATATTTGGGATTCCGATACCATCTCAACATTTAAAAAAGAATGGTCGACAAGGTTAGATAACTGTTACTATTTTCCGGTATTAACATTTATATTAGAAGTTAATAACAACCGTGATGCACATACCTACACGTGCAAAGATGGAATCAACATCTAATCCCAATGACACAATATCTTAATGAGTTCAAGACATTGCCGAATCCCTTTTTATTAATGCATAATTGAAAATAAATGGTTGTCCAAATAATCTTACTATATCAGTAACTTTAGTCATTGATGCAAACGTAATATGGAACATGTTCATCTACAATCAATAGAACAAAATATCGTAACGAACCTATGTGTTCGACACATACCTCGATGATGTGATAAGTTCGTTTATGAAAACACCTTGATTCTGCCTATCCGAACCGTCGCAGTCCATGTCGACGCTCCTCCGATTCTATGATCCACGAAATCTCAAGATGTTGGTTTGTTTCTGTCATCGACACCTATCTCACGGACCTCCTTGCAGTCTAAGACAAATCTTCCTCTTCTCTTTCTCACGGTTTCACTGGCATCTTCCTCGATAGGGCATGTATGCAAGTGTTACTCGGGATTAACGAAGTGGTGGGTGGTTATTTGAGGTGTGTGCGCATGAGATGGAACCTACTCATCTCTCGTGTGACACAATTCCAAAAATAGGATGGAAATGATCCACTCTCTGCGGTTGATGGTTATGGTTGGAATGAGTCCCTCTCTAACTTCTCTCCCCTCTCCTTTACCATTTTTTTGTACTTTATCTCTTAAAAAACTACTAATAATGATGTCCTATTTAATATTGGATAATAGCTGTTGTTACACTTTCATGAAAGTTGACCTGACAAAGGCGTTTGACTCGCTTGACCACACATTCATCTCGGTAAGCCTGCAGCTTAGAGGGTTTGATGAGACACGGATCGGATGGATCCGTAGTTGCATCTCTACACCAATGTTCTCGGTCCTTGTGGAAGGTTCCCCACATGGTTACTTCGCTCTAACTAGAGGCCTACGACAGGGGGACCCGTTAAGCCCGTTACTATTCGTCATCGCTATGGACTCTTTATCTATACTGTTTGATGAAGCAATTATGCAAAGGAGAATCACCCCTATGCGCCTAGGTAGAACATTGGTTTCGTCGCACCTATTTTTTACGGACGACCTACTATTTTTTTGCAAGAAGTCAATAAAATCGCTGAAGGTGGTGAGGCAAAACTTGAAAAGCTTCGAGGAAACATATGGACTTTCAATGAACTTGAGGAAGAGCAAGTTAATCCTGCCTAGATTTGCCTCCTCTGAGTTTGGTCTATGCCTGGAGGTTGGACTCCTCAACCATCCTCTCCCTGTCAAGTATCTTGGGATCCCGCTCACGGCTGTGATGGGCAACTCTAAGGCTGCAAACATTTTAACTGATCGTGTGAGGACCTTACTTGCAGGCTGAAAAGCAAGGTCCTTAACTCTTGCCGATCGCCTTCAGCTGTTAAGGTCTGTCATCTACGGGGTATGCCTTTTCAGGACGGGGGAACACTCATTCCCCTTGGGACAATCAGAAAAATTAAGGCCATGTGCGTAATTTTCTTTGGGCGAATAGCTCGCACCACATCAAACGGGAGTCGGTGTGCTTGCAAAAGCCGAGGGGGGTCTTGGCCTGCGCTACCTCTATACCACTAGAGAAGCTATGCTCTTGACGTGGGCTTGGAATATACTAAACAATAAAACGTCAATTTTGGCTAAGTTCATGAATGATAGGTATCTTAAGAGGGGTGATTTCTTCTAATGCCAGAAGCTGTCTCGTGACTCCTGCATCTGGAAGTCTGTTCTGGAAACTTGAAGGGAAGCCTTTGAGTTCGTTAGGAAGAAAGGTGAGCCAGTGGTGTAGGCTCGCCTACTGTGGAACCTTACCTACCTTTATTTTACCTTATTCTCCTTATTCTTATCTTCCAGCCGAACAAAGAATAGACCCGTATTCTCCTTATTCCACATCCTTATTCCTGCTTATTCCGGAACCGAACGGGCCCTTGGAGCCGTGAATTATCCGGCCATATGCATATCTGGATTA
Source organism: Ottelia alismoides (assembly GCA_037367405.1). NCBI lineage: Eukaryota > Viridiplantae > Streptophyta > Magnoliopsida > Alismatales > Hydrocharitaceae > Ottelia > Ottelia alismoides. The sequence goes on along the minus strand of JAZKJV010000824.1, from coordinate 29,898 downwards.
AGGCTCTGTTGGAAACTACTGGTATCTCGTTCAAGGTTAATGGAAATTCTGTTGGCTTCTTTCACCCGGAGAGAGGTGTTCGTCTGGGCGACCCTCTGTCCTCTTTTGTTTTATCCACTCTCTTTCTATTCTGGATGCAATGTTGGCTAAGCTGTCCAAGCACGGAAAATGTAGAGGGTTCTTCAGGAAAGGGAGGGAAACGATGATCACCAACATCTAATTCGTCGATGATCTACTAATCTTCTTGGAATACAATCTTGAAGAATTAAAAACTATCTTCTCTACAATAAAGATGTTCTGCTATCTCTCCAGCCTTGAAATTAATCACGTGAAATCTGCTTTTTATGGATTAAACCTTTCTCCAACTGAAATTGAGGAGTCGCATAAAATCCTTGGTTGGAACTTGGGTGCTTTCCCTTTGGACTATTTGGGATTTCCACTACCAAATAAGCGACTCAGATCCAAGGATTAGTCTTTTTTAGTGGAAAAATTCTCATCAAAACTGCATTCTTGGAAGGCTAAGGTGCTTCCTCTTCCCGCGAGAGTCAGCTCTTATCAACTCTTCACTGATTCCTATCATCACACATGCGATGTCTTGTTTTAAGCTTCCTGAAGGTGTTATTCACAAAATTGACATGATAAGACGAAAATTCCTTTGGTCGAGTAATTCATCAACTCATCATTCGTCAAAGGTCTCTTGGGCCAAGGTTACCCGTCCCACCTCTAATGATGGTTGGGGTATTCTAAATCTTAGCTTATTTAACAACAGACTTCTTACCAAGCATGTTATGGTAATTGTCGATTTTAAAAGACCATGGGTTTCAAAATTGATAAGTGCAACTCACTTTACGGGTGGACCATATATCTTGCATGAGAAGGTAAAGCGTTCGCATTCCTTAATTTGGAAAAGTCTAATAAAAGGCTTGTTACCTCTGCAACCGGTCATTCAGAAGAAGTTGGGTAACGACTCTTTCACATCTCTGTGGAGAGACCAGTTTAATGATTACAAACCTCTTCTCGAGACTCATGAAAATTTATGGCCGTACGTGAAAAATAAAAACATCTCTGTTGAAAGGGGTTAAAAAATTGGAAAGCTCGCTTCAACTGGTTCAAAGCTATGAAAGTAACTCTTCCTTTAGCGCTTTGGAGCTCGGCAAATGAAATACACCGAAAATTAAGTGATATCGAGGGTGCACTAAACCCTAACTTAAAAGATATGACGATCTATCCAAACTGGAGACCTCAACAGGACCATTCAGTCACCAAAAACTTATACTCTATAATGATGGATGGGGGAGTCAGATCCCTCATTGATGAAAACTTAGGAAACCATCGTTGGACCCAAGAGCTTATTATTTCATTTGGCTGCTGGTACACAATAAGATTATCACGCAGGATCTGTTAGAGCGTTTGAAAATTCAATCAGTTAATAATTGCTACCTTTGTAAAAATGCCTTGGAAAATAACTTTCATTTATTCAAGGATTGCGTTTTTACCAAAGGTATATTTAGGAGTTGTGCTGTAGAATCGAATTTTGAGGGTTTCCAAAATATGTTAATAGGAAAAAGGAAAAATGACAATAAATAATATGGAATTGCAGCAATGGGTTATTAACTTTACTATTTGGTGGCTATTTTGGAAAAGTTGTCGCAAACTCGCTTTCGATGGTGTTCCGACTGATGCAAATTTTATAATTAAAGAGGCCTTTTTAATTTACTCTGTTAGATCTGATTTAAACTTTCAGCATTATTTTGGTTACAAGACTTTACAGAATTGACCAAACTAAACTTGTTTTATTACTAAATTTCTCATCTTCTAATCAACTGCCTTGTGTGGCCTTTTTGTTGTTGGGCCTTTGTTTTTTTTAGGATGCTCTACTTCTGAGGTTTCTCCTAATCCTAGTCTAGCTTCCTAGCATTCATTGGACGATCTTCTGTGCGGTCGGGTCGTGCTCCTGCGCTTGCTCATGGGTTTTCATCTCCGAACTTTGATGCTACTTCATTGCCGCGGACTTTTTAGCGGGGTGATCTGTAGCCTTACTTCAGATACTCTTGGATCTGCTGGCGAGTTTTTTTTGTTGGGGGAAGTTCTTCTCTTAGGTCTTGTTTTCTTATCTGTTACTATGTTTGTTTATCATTTCTGGCTTGTGCTTATGCTCAAATGTTACATGTACTGAATTGTTTACGATGAATGAACTTGAATCTTTTTCCTAAAAAAAATGAGTATGATGTTTTCTTCAGGCTCCAGAAATCCATACCTCCTAACCTGGACCCGAAGGTTCACCTTTATATAATATGTAGATCTCAAGTTTTGGTTTTGCAGATGTTTTGGTTTTCCAGACGGTGAGATTGCTGGTTTTTTCTTTCTCCCTTCCTTAAATAGTTACCAAAGAAGAAACCATGATTGAAAAGATGAGATTTTCTTTTATTATCTACACATGATAAGATATATTTAGTTTGAAATATTTATACCCATAATCTTGAGTAGTTTTGTAATTACCTCAAAAACCGTTGATAATTTATAACTGCATGAAAAATCCCAAAATATACTTATAATCTTGAATAGTTTCGTAATTACATCAAAAACTGTCAATAATTTATAACTACATGAGAAATTCTAAATAATACTCATAATCTTGAGTAGTTTCGTAATTACCTCAAAAAATATTGATGATTTATAACTAGATGTGAAATCTCAAATAATACTTAAAATCTTGAGTAGTTTCGTAATTACCTCAAAAACCGTCGATAATTCATAACTATGTGAGAAACCCCAAATAATATTTATATAAGGTAAAAATAAGTATTTCCACAAATATATTGAACCATGCCTCGACATCATCTAATTTAAATGTATATACAAGGTCGAATGTAACAGAAAAAGCTGGTTGTGATTCATAAATACCAACAATATTAAAAAAGCTTCCGAAGAAATATTAACAAAGTATTTAAGTAAATATAAATAGATTCTATTTGGAATGGCAACATTCCAACAAATTGAGGCATATGACATACGCAGCTATGAATAACGGAATGTTGTTAGTATACACATGCGTGTATTTGTATCATTTACTTGAACATGTATAACATGCATGAGATCCCATAAAAAAGGTTTCTGGGGGTATGTATGCAAAAACCTCTAAATGTGAAGAAGTTACATACTCAAATGGTAATTAGCCCTTGCCTGAAACGAGGACTAATAAACTTTAATAAGCAGATGCCGTCGGTAGTTGACTTCTTTTAGTATATAAAAAGTACGGACTAATATCTACCTATTCTACTGTTGCAGACGCCCGAAAGAGACGTTGGTGGGTCCATCTAATTAGATCTACATGTATCAAATAAGGGCTAAGCAGTGCTAAATTTTCTCATATTCATTGTCATCCACCTAAAACTGGATCTCTTCCATGAATGGCTCCTCCTTCATCTAAAAAAAAGTTGCCTTCGACCTTCCGGAAGAGGAATCGTCTGATGATTTCTCATCAGGCCAGGAAAGGGTAATCTACATGAGTGAGGCATGTTCGCAGTTTTAAAACCCTATCTTCACAAGGATCCAAATTTTGATTCTCTTGGACAGATCATGTTCCTCACTATTATTCATCAAAAGTCGATCCTTCTCATCTCATTAAATATACTGGAATAATTTCTTATGAGCTGACTGAGACTGAAGTTTCAGAGTATTCATTATCCGAGGACGAATCGCTTAATCCCAAAAAGGAACAAATTCTGAGAAAATAACTGAAGCAACTAAAGAACAAGAATATATGGAGTGTCTCCACTTTCAAATACTATTCCTATGAGAATAACTCTGATGTCGGTTATCTTTCATCTGATTCATACGCTTCATCTACTCTCCAGCATGATTTCTCTAAGGATAACATCGATAATGGTTGGGAATTATATGCTTCATATCCTTCGTATCATTACAATCTCCCACCACAAGCTCACAAAAAGACCGAACGAAAATCGCCTTAATCATCAGCTACCCTCCCTCCCGACCACATCTATCTCCTTGTACATCTGCTTCCTCTACCTAGGCCAAGGCTTAAGTATGGGATGTGGGGGGAATCGATGCCATATGTACATACCATTCTCCCCATCTCACGACCGCCTCATTTCCACCATTCTTCTATACTTAGGATAGCTAGATCCTAAGTATAGGGGGAACAGATTCCCACCTATATATACTCTCCTCATTCACATCTCCTGATCACTCAGTTTCACTCTTCTTCTATACTTAGACTGTCCACAGCCTAAGTATGGCGGGCGGGCCACTTCTACTGTGTATAATTCTTTTTTACTTTCTAACGCTTAGCCCGAGCTATGTCTTCTTTTCGCTTCCTGTGCTCTGAGTACATAGCACTGGCTAAGTATATGGGGGTGTGTATATATACTGTGTATATATTTTACCCATAGCTTGTACTTTTACGTAAGTCCATATGTATTTATGGGATGTGCAACTAACTTGTAAAAAATTACAAAAAAGCTTTTGCTACTAACATTGACCGTGTCCCACTAATTTTTTGAAAAAATAGCTTCTTATTCATTTTTCATAAAAAATTATCCTTGCATTAATAAAAAACTCTCAAAAAAAATCACAAAAAAGTGTCTGCATTTCATGCACCAGCACTTCGTCCAACATTGCGTTCATTTGCATTTGTGAAAAGTCCTTGGGTTCTAAACAGAGTTATGAGCAGAAACCGAGAGTTTTGGACTTGACTTTAATCCACCCAATTTTAAAAGAAACTTCACAGAGAAATAGGATTTTAGGAGCTTCAGGTTTATGACTTAATCCTTCGAGTTCCATATGGCAATGTGCAGCGTTTGACTCTTAGTCTCTAACCTGGTCTCTTCATTCTGGGTATGGCTCTGGAATAGGGAATTGATTTGTACTCCCGTACTATACACTTATCTCAACTCAGACAGGGTATTGGAAGTTTGTGTGAGTTTCTTTTCTGGTAGCGTGGACATCTAAAGATCGGAGTACGGGTTAAAATAAAGCTTCGGAAAAGGGATGGACGGCTGAGCACAATTTTTTCTAAGATCCCAAAAATGTACGGCAAAAAAGATTCTATATCCATAGGGGCTTAACAAGATCCATGCAAGAGCAACCAAAAATTTAAACAAAAAAGAAGCCTACTACCAAATAAATATTTGGCCAAAAGGTCCAAGCATCAAGTCAGCCTGTAAATATTGGTGGAGACTCGGAGGAGGATTGATCTAAGATGACTTCTGAGCCGAAAATGTGACAATGATGTGTAGAACTTGAGGGTTGTTGATTTTAAAATTCTAAGTCCCACAGAAGTTCCGTCACTATAATAATCCAAAGGTTAGGTCTATTTCCATTTTCACCTTCTGCTCATGGTCTTGGTATGGAACCTAATCTCATTTCACATCCTTGCATTTCTTTTGATGCTCATGGACGAGCATGGTTTAAGTATAGGGGGATGATGAATCTCAGATTCATTACTCTAAAAGTAAGTAATTAAGATCAAATCCCTAATATTCATTGACATTTCTTCATTTATTCTGCATAATTAGCATTCATACATGTATTGATGATAATCGCATTTTATCACTCATAATTGCACAGAATAAAGAAGTCAAAAATCCCAGCCAAAATGACCTGTAAAATAGCCTAACTTTCCTGATTTTTAACTAATTCATGCTAATTCTGATTGACCTGAAACTACTCCATTATGTATATATTACTAACAAGATAAAGAAAAATACAAAAAAATCGCCAACCTAAATAAGTGGATCAAAAATCCAAAACCTAATTCTAAGATTTTCAGACTAAAACCTCGATATCTTCCTCGTGCAGTGCCTGATTTAATCCTACTCACTTTTAGCAAATGTACGTTCAATTTCCTTCAAAACAAGATCAAGTTCAAGTGAATCAGAGCTCATATGTGAAAGTTGGGTTTTGTGCCTCTGATGAATACCCATTCATCACTCTTTATTCTTCTATTTTAGCTACAAAAACCTTTGCAAATACATGTAGATATGTGTAAATACAAATAATTACCAAAAGCATGCATTGTGTAAAAACCTATAATTAGCATGTTTTTGTGCACAAAATAAAAGAATAAAGAGCAAAAAGAAAAAGAGGGAAATATTTAGAATAAATATTGAGCAACCTAACCCAAGGGAAGGCTCAGCATGGGCCTGACCGCATAAAAGCCAAAGTAGAGGGAGATAGGGCTCACATGTGTATATACTTTTGTAAAAATATATTTTCCTCACCCAAAAATATGTTGTAAATATTTTGTATATATTTTGTATATTCTATTAAAAACAAAATAAAAAGATGAAAATCAAAAAGTCAAAAATACCTTCACCATGTGTATAAACCACACCCTTGTATTTATTTAACCCTATAAATAAATTCATTTATTTTCTAAACTTTTTGTAAATATTCTATATTACCTTTTGTAAATAAAATAAATAAAAAGAAACAAAACAAAAATTACAAAATTGAAAATACCAAAAATACATTGTATTAATACCATGTATATTAATGTATATATCCATTTATTTCACACTTGTATATAAGTGATAAAAATCAAATAAAAATATTCTTTTATTCCATATTTTATGCTGTAAATAAATAAAATACAAAATGGGCATAAAAAAACACATAAAAATAACAAATAAAAAATCAAAAATAAAAATCCATGCAGTGTACATATACCTATATATAGAGCTAACCTATTTTTATTCCCAAAAATTAATTAAAAATCACCAAAAAATAGAAAAAAATAAAAGAAAAATATTTCATGTTTTAAGTTTTCTTTAATTCGACCTATTTTTGCCCTAAAATAAATGGTCAAAGTTCGGGCACACGTGGCCGCTCCTGATTGGGCCACGGGGGAATATTGACCCCAGTCAACTCCCCCGCGCCTCCTTCCTTTTCTGGCCAACGCGCGCCGCGCCCTTCTTCCCCGATTTATCCACGCGCGTCCAGCCTGTCTTCCACTCAACCCCCGCGCCCATATTCTTCGCCGCACATCCCTCTCCCTCGCCGGATCTTCAGCCATCAAATCGACACTTTCCATCGCCGTCCCCGCTCAACCCTAATCGCCCGGTCACACTATATATCCATCACCTCCGCCGCCCTCGCGCCGCATCTTTGGACCCTCTCCTTCTTCCCCGTGACCTCCATTGGCCTCGCAAGAGTGACAGCAAGCCGTTGCCTTTGTAGCAGTGAGGCGAGAAGGCGTATCCTCTGATCCGGCGTACCTCGCCGTACTTGCTCCGCCGCCAGCGTCGAGCACCGAGCTTCAGGCCTTGACGCCCTTCGAAGCTACGACCCGGAGATAGCCCATCTCCACCACAGTCTCCAGCATCCATCAGGTAGCCGTAGTTTCCTCTAGTTTAGTTTAATTTTCGATTTCCCCCAATTTCATCTCCAACGCATTTTCTCCGATTCCGGCCACTCCGATCACCCATCTTCCAATCCGACCCGATTTTCACCTTCGCCGTACCCTCACGCACCTTCTACGCACCTTCACTCAACCCAGATCGCACAGGATCTGGGAGTCGAGCTTCACCGTCCTCCGCTCGCCGGAGCTCTTTCGCCCCACCGCACCGTCCACCTTCACGCCACCTAACCGGGTCGAGGCACTTTGCCCTCGACCCGCGAAGCTTCTTGACCATTTTGCAGGTCCAAAGGGGGTGTCTGAGCCTCCTTCCCAGTTCAGCCAGGAGCTTCTTCTCCGACGACCTCGCCGGAGCCTTCCAGGGTTCGGCCGAGGCATTGGAGACCCGCCGCAGCTGCGCAACTTCACGCCGGAGCTTCTCCGACCTTCAGGCGCAGCAGAGGAGACCGGAGGCACCTTCACGAGGCCGGCGAAGTTCGCCGGCCATCAGTTCTTCGAGGACCCTCCAGAGCCGTCCGATGATGCTCCAGCTCCAGATCTGATCCTGAGCGTCCATCTGTTGAGGAGTAGCGACCGTTGATCCATTTGAGGAGCGCATCGGAGCCATCTGTAGCAGAGGAGAGAGATCTGAGCCCAGCACCGTCGGATCAGCCACGTGGATCTTTCTCCGCCGTCGATTGAGCCCAAGAGCCGAAGGAGTAAAGGCGCGTTTGTTCTCCACCGTTGGATCTGCCACGCGTCCTCATCTGGGCCGTCGCTATTAATAAAGGGGTAAATTTCATAGGCCCCCCCTCTGTTTGTCTTATTTCAGTTCAGTCCTGTAATTTTCAATTCTAGTTGTTTATTTTCTGGGTAATTTGCATCAAGGACTTCGCGCTTTATTTTAATTGCACTTATACCCCTGCCAGTAGAGACCCACGTGCTTTAGCACGTGTTTTGTTGGGTTATTTGCATGAGACCCCTTGTAGTTCTGGAATGTTATTCAATGAATGAAAAGTTTTGTTTATTTGCATGTATACCCCTGTGAGCATTGATTTTACACATGTGTGAATTATTTTTGGGTAAATTGCATATAAGCCCCTGGACTTTTGATACGAGTTATCAACAGGTCCTTGGAACTTATTTTTATCACATTTAGGTCCCTGTGTGCCCCAGACACGTGCTTGGCACGTGACTTCTTGGGTATTTTGCACCAGGACCCCAGAACTTTTGGGTATTTGCACTTAGGTCCCTGTGCACAGTGCCCTACCTTTATTTTTGAATAAAATATCAAACGAACTCCAAATCCAATGAAATTTTGACACATGGCTCCTGCCATGGTGTAGGAATTTCTATGATTTTTGGGGACATTTTGGATTTCATTTATTATTTTTAAAAAATCAAAAACCCCTAATTTTGCTACTGTTTGACTTAAAAAAATACCAAAAAAATATAAATACTCCACTAAAAATTCCAAAAAAAATTAGGTACTGTTATTTGCTTGTTGGTTGATTTTCTAGCCAATTTTGGCTATTTTTCATCACTTAAAAACCTTAAAAATTGAAAAACCCCTAAAAACCCATAAAAATTGTAATAAATAAATTAAAAATCCAAAAACAATAATTAGGGTGCCTAAATTTTCCTTATTCTTTCTAGAATATAGGAAAAATACCTTTAGGGCTTTTTGAGATCCAAAATTATTTTATTTTTGGATCTTAAGCCTTGCTGGACAGTACCCTACATTCTTTGCACTGTTTGATTTTTAATAATTATTTTATCCATTAGAAAAATCCCAAAAATTCACCAAAAACAGTAAAAAACATAAAAAACCTAAAAACCAATTTTCTGGAATTTTTGCATCATTTTTGTGTGGTGTATAAATTGTTGAAGTCCAGTGTTTGTGTGCTTCCTGTCATTTTCTCATCTTTTAAAAATCTAAAAAAAAAAAAATTTCAAAAACAAATAAAAACCCTAAAAAAGACTTCCTTGGATACTTGACTACATCGTAGGCCGTAAGGCCAATCTGTGCTCCTTGAGTTCGACCCTGGGAGCTATACCAGGTTAAACCTAATAGCTAAACCGCTCTTTCTTGTGCTTGCTTGATTTTATCTTATTCGAGTGGTTGAATTATTTTTCTTGATTTACTTAGTCCATTTGATTGAGGTCGCAACGACATTGTAATTTATTTCTTTAGACCTTTTACCTCTGTCATTTGGGCGGTGCCTCTTTTGTACATTTTGCAGTTTAGCGATTTTTGACCTATTATTTTATGTACATAATTAACTTATTTTATTTTATTTATTTTTCATTTGTTTTCTTTGATAAAATTTTTATTAAAATACGTAAAAATATAAATCCAAACCAATCATGAAATCAAAGAAACTAACTAAGTCCGAGTCCTCACTAACAGTCTGTACAAAAATTGTCTCATTCGTGTTTTATTTTATTTCTTATTTTTCCTAATTAATAAAAATTAAAAAAAGTATATTAATGTGTAAATATTTATCTTTGATTTTATCATATTTTATGTATTTTTATCTGGTTTAAAAATAAAAAATAAGAAAACCCAAAAATCAAGGTATTTTATATACATGGGATACCCCAAAAATATCACTTTGCACAAATGATTGATTTTGATGTTCGCATCTTCATAAAAATTGTAGATCTCATCAAGACGAGCAACTTTCTTGAAGAAACTTTTTTGATCTGAGGTCGTTTGTTATTTATTCCAAGCTTTTCTTTGTATTTATTTTTAGATTTTTGTGGGGCTGACAGTGGCAGCTCTTGTAGCCGTCACATGTCACCCATTTTTAGCCCTTTTATATATTTATTTTCATTTAAAAATTTAAAAAATAAATAAAAAAATTAAATAAGTAAAACACATGGCGTTATCCTGGTCGTCCGATCTCGGCCGATCTGACGACACTACTTCATCCCCTTCCTCCGACCTTTCCCCCTTCCACATCTGGGCGTCTCCGCCCCTGCCGAAGTCACTGCTGCCACCGCACATCCCCCCAACCCGGACACCTTCTATTCTTGGCCAAACCACCATGATTTTCGCAACGCCACCATCCCCATCAAATCGATTACCGATCTCGTCTCCCCTTCAATCCCAAATCGATTTACGTCCCCTGTTGACTTCCTAAATCGGCCCTTGTCACGATCTCAATCCCCAATCAATCAAACCTTCCATTGTCAGTTGAAGACCCACTACCTTCACCCCCTTATTAAAGCGTTGACACCCCTCCTTCGTAATTATCCGACGACAAAACCCATAGGAGAGGAGGACCGGTGGTGACAGTTCGACCCTCCTCCTCCCTCGGTGAGATCCGAGCTCAAGGAGCTCGTCGCATTGGGGCCTCTGTGCCTGCTGCTTTACTCCAGCCATCGTAGTCATTGAGCCAATGCCTCTTCATCAACGCCTCTTCATTAACGCATCTTCACCAACAACTCTTCATCAATGCCTCTTCATCAACGCACATCCATCTCCCCCTCAACTCCACTCGCCAACCATAGGAGCTCCATCGACAGTTCAGACGTCAAGGCTCCACCATCTTCAACGCTCGTCCGCTCCGCCTTCGCTCCTCAGGAGTCCAGTCTCCAACCGAAGGTTCCCTCGCTCCCAGAGCCGCGAACCACCATCGTCGAAGGGGATCCTCCATGCTAGAAACCTGCATCGTCGATCCCCTCCGCCTGCTCCGCCTTGCTTCCTTGGCCAAGAAACTTGCACCTCCCCTATCCACCGAAGCTCCATCAGGCACGGAGCCTGAGGCCCCTGCCACATATGTCGCACGTGGGTTGGGGGAACGTCTGGAAAGAGGAAATCTCCTCACGTGACCCTACGTGCGTGGGGTGGAAAATTTGCAAGGAATCCCCTAGAGAATCGCTTATTCACACCCGCATCCGCCGACCAGAGTGCACGTGCAACACACATAACCCTTTGGGAAGTTTTGCTCCCCCCTAGGGGTCTGGGTAATTCCATTTATACCCCTTCTCTTCATATTTTTATTTTTTTAATTTATTGTAATATTATAGATAGACCCTTGTGTTCCTCCCTTATTTTAGACCTTTACATTGCATCATTTTATTTATTCAAAAATAACACCGTATTCTTCACTTAATTCTCGACATCATGACATACTTGTGAAATTTTTGTGGCTCTGTGGTTAATTATTAATCACTATTTTATGGAAAATTACATATTTTATTCAATCTGTGCTTGGAAATTCATAATTGATTAACTATTGCTCGAAAATTTGTCAAAAAATCATTGATTATATAATTATTTTGTGTAACATTGTGCCCAAAAAGAATTGTATTTACAAGCATGTTTCGCTCTATAAAAATATTTTGCATATTTCAATCCTTAATTTTTAATATGTATTAAACTATTATTTTTAAGGTTTAGGATTTTTTAAGATCAATCACCTTTAGACCTTAGATAATTTTATCCCTTGAAAATAAATAGGTTTATTATGTATTATAATTAATAATTGAAATTAATTGTGTTTTCATTTATAAATTTATAAAATATTTATCTTGCATTCAAAAATTCCAAAAAAAATATAGTGCATTCATTTCATCATAATTAACATCTAGGTCAAACTGATGTTTTTCAAACATCGTTTGACTACTCTTACTTTTTAGTCCCTAAAGTTGGCCTATTTGCATTTTGCATCCCAAAATCACATTAAAAATAACAAAAAAAAGATCATCTCGAAAATCGTGCACGAACTTTGATAGACTTAATTCTAGGTTGTTCATTTGTCTCCTTGAGTTTGACCTTAGGACTTGGCCAAGTAAAATAAATAAAAACCATGCAAATTGAAAATTGAATTAACTTCTTGTGGTCATTTCTTGATCGATTCTGAATTCCCTCCTACAACGAAACAACACATTCATCATTAATTTTAAAGCTTAATTCACACAAATTTACGAAGGGTTTTTGAACTCGTCAGGGGGCTTCCCTCAACCTACAAACATCGTTTGATTAACCACCTATCTCTCATCTAGACCATCCGTCCATTCTTGATTTGCAACTGTTAGTTCATAAGGGGTGACAAATGTCTTAGGATCTACTCAGGACCTCCAACCCTAGACTTGTGCCTCAGATATCCTCAAAGCATCCAGGCAAAGCTACGTGGAGGCCCTGTGTCCGAACCATCTCCGCCGCCAAGCCACCATAGGTTGTATGCACCACGCACGTGGTTTCATCATTTTGTAGTAAAGCCCTCCCCTCTTTGCATAATCACAAAGAAGACCGTGGGCACATGCTTCATGCACACGACTTGGTAGTTTTACACTCATGCCCTCTGACTTATGGGATTCAAATATGAATCCCTGCACAAGGAAATTTTGCGAAGACCCCCTATCAGTTTCCAAGAATTGCAAGTAAGCCCCTGTAAAGGTCCATTTTACACTAATTTTATTTATTTTATATTACATTTATGCCATTGACTTGTATTACTTATATATTGAGCATCTGGAGTCAAATTTTGGCATTCTTTGCACCATTTTAAAGCTTATCTTCTAGCCTAGCATATAGAACAATTAATTGCATAAGTTGAGATATTATTAAATATTAATTAATTATAGGAGGTTATTCATATCTTGTGAGCACATTTATTCACTGAAAATTGATTTCTATTGCTAATAAAATTGTGAAAAATTAGGGTACCACTAGAAATAATTTTTGAAATTCATTGATCACAAAATTCAGAAAACGTTGAAATTTCATCTTTGAATACCTAGAACCCTGATTGTTTTAAAAATCAAATCTAAGACCTCATATTCCCTCCCTGAAATCGAATTTAGGACTTGTCCAAGTAAAGTAAACATTTGACAACATTGAAATTAATTCAATAATTATTTTTAGTGTGTTCATTTTTATTACTTTCTCTTTATTACTTGCTACAACAACATTAATTCCATCAAATTAGAGTGGTAAGGGATCATTGTCAAATGACATCGCTGCTTGAGAGGTATATGGTTTTGTATTATTTTTTAGACAACTTAGACTTTAGGTTCTCCATTCACGGGTAATCTGACTCTCGATTTTTCTTGTAATTATTTTATCTATTATTTTCTCTACATTCTTATTTATTTTATTTTATGTATATATTTTGTATATGTATCTCTAACATTTAGTTATATATTTCATGCAAGGGGCTCGGGGGACATGGAGCAACTTTTTTGGGAGTTGATGCAACTCAGAGCGACCGGAGGCGGGTGATTCTATGGACTGAGCTCATTGAGAAGATATGAAGAAATTTTTATTTTAGAGAGAAAGTATTTTAGATTAAGTTTTTATTTTTATTCATCATTTATTTTTGAAATAACTTGTAATAACTGCTCATTTCCATTAGTCTTTGTTTGAAGACTCGGGCTTCTACCCGGGCACTGGACATTTGGTCCATCGGGGGCCATTATTTGTGGTGCTTAGCGTAGATCTAGAATTTCACATCAGCTATTAGAGTTACTAAGGATTATTTATTGAGCTCATAGTCCTACGATCACACTTCACTATTAATAAGACACACTAGACATTCTACTAAGCCAAAAAAATAATTTGTTCTTCACTCAATAATAGAACTATCTATCTAGAAGGTGTTTTCCGGTGTATTCATATAGTGTGAATTTCAATTTTTTGTAGTATCATGCATATATATTGCTAGGATCATTGTAAGTATTTCTACTTGAGTAGGCATCGTTGTTTTACCACCTGCATCGAATTTTCCAACTCCTCCCTCTGTGTTTTCTCACCTAAGGTTAAAGGAAATTGGGACTATTGATGAATACTCATTCATCACTCTTTATTCTTATATTTTAGCTACAAAAACCTATGCAAAGGCATGTAGATATGTGTAAATACAAATAATTACCAAAAGCATGCATGGTGTAAAAACTAATAATTAGCATGTTTTTGTGCAAAAATAAAAGAATAAAGAGACAAAAGAAAAAGAAGGAGATATTTAGAATAAATATTGAGCAACCTAATCCCTAGGGAGGGCTCTGCAGGGGCCTGAACGCATAAATGCCCAAGTAGAGAGAGATAGGGAGCTCATGTGTGTAAATATACCTATTTTCCTCCAAAAATAGAATAAAATGATCTTGTATATATTTGTATATATTTGTAAATATAAAATCCAAATAAAAATAGAAAAATTAAAATGAAAATAAAAACATTCATTGTACATATTCACCATGTACATACAACCACCCCTATATTTATTTCACCCTATAAATAAATAAATTAAAATCCCTAAAAATTTGTATATATTCTATCTTCTATGTTGTAAATAAATAAAATAAAAACCACAAAAACAAAAACCAAAATAAAAAGAACCAAATTAAAAACCAAAAATAACATTGTACATATACCATGTATATAGATGTGTATATCTATTTATTTCACCTTTGTATATAAATAATAAAAATAAAGTAAAAATACCTTTTTATTCCTAATTTTATGCTGTAAATAAATAAAATATAAAATAGGAATAAAAATGCACAAAAATAACTAATTAAAAATCCAAAATTAAAAATCAATGTTGTATGTATACCTATATAGTGTACTATATTGTAAATACCCTATTTTTATGTCAAAAATTTAATTAAAAATCACAAAAAATAGTTTATAAATAAATAAATAATTTTTATGTTTTAAGTTTTTCTTAATTCGGCCTTTTTCTATTTTATTTTGAATTTCTAAATAATTATGACCTGGAAAATTCTGATTGGTCCACGGGGGACGTTGACCCCTCGGTCAACTGCCCCCCGCGGACCTCTTTATCGCGGGTTTGGATTTTTTGCCCGACTTCTCTCTCTTCTCCCCTCCAGATCCGATCACCTCACACCTAAACCCATGGTCCAACTCGTTCTTGCCAGATCCGACACCCTCGCCGGCATGCCCGCCTTGGGGTCCGCGCTCTAAGCTGCCCTACCCGATCGATTTTAGCCGGGCCCCTGGATGTATAAATTCCGAGCTCCGACTCCATTTCCTGGATCTTTTGGCTCCCCATCCTCCATCCCAGGACCTCCATTGCCATCCTTGAGGTGACAGCTCGCCGTTGGCCGTGTCACAGAGAGGAGAGGGTGCCCGGACCTCAGATCCGGCATCTTCGCGCCGTCGTGCTCTGCCTGAAGGTAGAGCTCGAGCCTCGGGCCTCGACGACCCGTGAGGAGACGACCCAGAGATCCCTGATCTCAAGCTTAGTCGACCCATCCACCCAGGTAGCCGTAGTTTTCTTGCCTTGTCTTTAATTTTGATTTTCGCCCAAATCAGGTCATCGCCGACGACCTTTGATTCTGACCACCCTAGTCTTCGTCCCGACCATCGGAATCACCCATCACGATCGCCTTCCCCTCGCGCATCTTCTCCGCCCATCCATTCAACCCAGCTCGCACAGGAGCTGGGGTTTCGAGCTCCTCCGCCGTCGCATCGCCGGAGCTCGACCATCTCGCCGCACCGATCACCTCCACCACCGCTAACGGGGTCGAGGCACTTTGCCCTCGACACAGGAGTCTTCTGGTGCCATTTTGCAGGTACGACGAGGACTGTCTGAGGTCCTCCAACTCGAGCCCAGGAGCTTCTCCTCCGTCGGAGTCGACCGAGCTCTCCGGAGCTCCGTTGTTCCATCGGAGGCGTCCTACAGACGCGAGAGGCCAAGGCGAAACTCCTCCGATATTCAGCAACCCGCGAGGAGGCCGGGAGCGCACGCAACGAGCCGACGAAGGTCGCCGGCCATCAGTTCTTCCTCGACCTCCAGACACCGTTGCATCGTCCTCCAGCTCCAGATTCAATCCGAGCCATCCATTCCAGGAGCGCCAGCACCGCACGATCGTGAGGAGGGTCGATCTAGACCGTTCGATCCGGACGAAGAAGAACCACCTTTCCCCGACCATCGGATCACGTATGTGGCAGCTTCACAGCCGTCGGATCGCACCAAGGATTTCAGTAGCGAGGCGTCCCCTATTCTGGACCGTTGGATCTCCACGTGGCGCACACTCAACCCTTGGATCGTTAATAACAGGTAATTGTCCTTAGGCCCCTCTGTTTTTAATTTTTATTATATAGTCCTGTAATATAGAGTAGAGTTGTTTTGTTTTTGGATAAATTGTACCTTGGACCCCGATAGTTATTTTATTTGCATTTATACCCCTGCGCATTGTGGACGCGTGCGTCGACACGTGAGTTTTGTGGATATTTGCATAGAGGCCCTGATAGTTTCCATATTTGCACTCATGCCCCTGTGCGTGGTTTTTTAGAACATGTGTTGAAATTTGAGGGCATTTTAGACTTAAGCCCCCGGACCTTTAGTACGTGTTACTAATTGGTCCAGGGACTTAAAGTATTTGCATATAGGTCCCTGTGTGTCCAAGACACGTGTCTCGCGCGTGACTTCTTGGAGAAATTGCACCAGGACCCCCTGGACCCCAATTTTTGTTACTATTAGGCCCCTCGAAGATATTTTTATTGCAATAAGGTCCTTGTACACTGTAGGCTTTTGATTGTTTTAAATAAAATATCAAATTAACTCCAAATTTTGTAAAAATTGGACACGTGGCTCCTACCACAGTGTAAAATTTTCACTAAATTTTTGGGAAATTTTGAGCCCTTTTTCTATTTTTAACAATTCAAAAACACGCCATTTTCTTACTTTCCAGTTTTAAAAATCACAAAAAATATATTAAAACAACTTCAAAAATTCTAAAAAAATTAGATTTTGTTTTTGAGTTGTTTGATTTTCTGACCAATTTTGGTCATTTTTGGATTTATAAAAACCATAAAATTGAAAAACCCTTAAAATCTGATAAAAATTCTAAAAAAATATTTAAAATCCCAAAAATAATAATTTCTTCTCTGTAATTTTGCTTGTTGTTTGTATTTTCCATAAAAATTACCTCCGGGATTTTTAGGGACTTTTATATATTTTATCTAAGTCCCTCAAGCTCAGCTGGACATTGTTGTTGTCTTTTTGCATTGTTTTATTTTTAGAAAATTAAATAAAAACCAGAAAAATACCAAAAATTCATCATAAAAAGTAAAAAACTCCTAAAACTTAAAAATATTTTTGTTTGATTTTTCTGAGCATTTTTGGTTGCTTAAATAATTGTTTGAAGTTGCCATTTGGGTGCTTTTCTTATTTTCTTAAGTAAATTAAAAATCCAAAAAAAATATAAAAAGACTAAAAATCCACCAAAAAGACTTCTCTTTTATTTTATTTCTTTTTTAGACTACTTCGTAGGCCGCAAGGCCATTACGTGCTCCCTGAGTCCGACCCTGGTCGCTATACCAGGCTAATCCAATAGCCAGGACCGCTATCGTATTAATTTTGGTGGTTTGCACTTGATTTTCTTGATTGACCACTTGATCTCCTGAGCGACTGAGGTTGCAACGACCTTTGTTATTTCTTTATCCTTAGTTGCTCGGGTTTTTCTGGTCAACAGAATGGCACCGTTGCCGGGGAGCACGGCTTAGTAGTCGTCTTTTTCCGCTGCTTTCTTTTCACGGCTTTTTGTATATATTCTTGTATATATTTGACCTGTTTATACATTTATCTGGTCTGATCACTTTCTGATTGTTTTCTTGCGAGGGCCCGAGGACCGAGGCGGCTTTCTTCGGAAGCCGAGCAACCGCGGGAGTCGGAGGTGGCTCTCTTCTCCACAGAGCCGCAGGAAGACGCGAGAAGCAAGCAGGAGTGCAGGAGTTGCGTAATAGCCGCGAGATTAGTGTAGCTTAGATTAGATTTACATTTCCGCAATATTTGAACTTTTATAATAATACAGGTACACTCAGACAGAGACTTAGACTTTCGGGGTCTGTTTCACCGAGCACCGGTGTGCTCGGGAGACCCCTTAGCTAGTTTGATTTTTTCACGGCTTTTTACGCGGTTTTATTTCTTTCCTGCCTTTTCCGATTTCACGTGGATTTTCGGGCCCCTAGCCGTAGGATTTTCTGCTTGACTGTGCCGTAATAATTAGGATCCAAATACCCTAATATATCTGCCTGCACATATAGATCGGTAATTGGACCTACAAAAAAATATTAATAAAAATAGTTGATTTACCACCTTCGAGCCTACGCGCCGCGAGCCTGCCCCGTAAAGCGCTACTCCTGAACTCGACCTGTCGAGAAGAGGAGGGGTGGGTCTAGACCGGACTCTCTAGATTGGAGGCTGGTGATCAGCTAGTGGTTCTTTCGAGTAGCACTGTTGTTTAGGGACTCGGTTTTCCGCTGCACCATATAGGTATTTACTTTCTGTCTTTCAATTCTGCGCGGATCATATTGCATGTAGAGTGTTGGAGAAAGGTACGCATTTCCGACTTTGCATGTATCATTGATTTTATCGCGCATCGGCTTTTTCGTCTTCTCCCCCCAGTTTTGGACTTAATAACCAGGAGAACCGAAAAATTCGTTAGGCGTTTTTGCTTTTATTGAAAAAGACCTAAAAAGAAAAACAATAAAATTAGGACAGCTAAAACTATTGACCCTAAAAGACACCTCATTTAAAAACTTGTCTTGGGGAGAGCAACCCCCTCATTGCTTGGTTTGATTGTGCGAGAGAGTGATCCGAACACTAGGTAGAGCCCTCCAGTACTATCCTCGACTGATTACCGACTACTTCTGTGCGGGACAGTCGATTGGGAAAGTATCGGGTATCCCAACAGGTCATGTAATCGCTCTGATATCTTGATTGTTCACCAAAATAAAATTGACAAGATAAATTGACCGAACCTTTACGGTCTTCAGCTCGCGTTGCGTTGATGAACTGGGGGTTTGCTTGTGATCATAGTTTTTCCAGATCCATCTGCCTTACTCGCCACATCAAGATGATGGGCAGACGATCTCTTAGGCAGCCTCTGGCTGCACCGCTTTCGGCGCGTCTACCCGCTCATCTAGGTTGGTTCGCGAGAGCCGAGACCCGCTCTCCGAACACGAGTATGATTCCACCCTGTTCCCCGTCGACCCCCTTTCTTTCGGTTCCGAGAGATCAGTGCCAGAGGAGAGACTAGCAGATTTATAGGCACCTGAGTTTGGATCGTTTGATTTTGCAGAGACTATGGCCGGCAGTTCTGATGATCGCAGTAGAGGTCCACAGCCCGAGCATTTTGTTCTGGACCAGGGTGCGATCAACTCCACCCTGATCGCCTCCCTTGAGACAGTGCAACAACAGTTGAGGGATTAGGGAGCTTTTATGATCGAGATGAGGAGAGAGCTTGAGCAGATGAGAGCCGACCACGAGAACCGCGGAGGAGGGCCCAACGATGCGGCAGCTGCCGCAACAGCTGCAGCGGTAGCCGCAGCAGCAGCAGCAGGACCACCGAGACCGATGCGGGAGAACCACAATCCCATATCGACTCTGACGCACCGTTGGGTGGTGATACCAGCGATCGTGGGGGACTTCAAGTTCCCCCCGAACACTTTGCAGCTTCTACCCCGGTTCCATGGGTTGGCCACTGAGGAGCCTCATCTCCACCTTCAGTAGTTTGAGATGATTTGCGGTATTGTCCACGATCGTCAGGTGGACCAGGATACCATCAGGATGATTGCCTTCCCCTTCTCTTGGCAGACAGAGCAGCCACCTGGCTGAAACATCTGGGGAAGTTCGTCTACACTTGGGAGCAACTCCGCACCGAGTACTTGCACAAGTACTATCCACTCGGGCGGACGAATGCTGCGAGAGCCCTGATCAGCAACTTCTCCATGCTTCCAACGAGCAGTTCCACGAGGCATGGGAGAGGTTCAGAGAGCTGACTGACAGATGCCCGCACCATGACATTTCCAAGCCGAACCTCGTACAGAGCTTTTTCTGCGGGCTGACACCAGAGCTTCAGGGCTTGGTGAACGCTTCTTGTGGTGGGTCTTAATTCACCAAGGATCACGATCAGGTCTGGGCCATCTACGAGGAGATGGCCGAGAACTACATGGTGATGTCCCAGACCCGGTTATACACTCAGGGCAGACCCCAGCAGCCACAGACCGTGTAGTACCAGAGGATAGCACGGATTGACATCGGTCCTTCCAGTTCGTCCGCACTAGCAGCAGCACAGGCCGAGTCATCAGCCGCAGACATGGGGATCATCAACGAGAAGCTGGACCGGATGGAGTTGATTGAGAAGAAGCAGTGTCAGGGCATCACTCAGATGGAGCAGATGGCACAGACTCTGAGCGACATGAAGACCCAACTCATGTGTCTCCAGGAGGCACAGACGGCTTCCCAGCCCCGTCTTCAGTCGCGAGGCGACTCCGGCAGCAGCAGCAGCTCGTCCCAGCGCTCCAGCTCACACCAGCAGCCTAGACAGGTTCACCTTGTACAGGTGGAGTCGTACCAGCAGCCGCAACCCACCTACTAGTCACCACCATCTCCAGACTTGCAGATGGTGGTATACCAGCCGGATCAGCCTCTGGCAGTGCTCCCACCACCCCAGTACGATGCAGAGCAGTTGATGGATGTCAACGGGATTTGGTATGATCGCCCTCAGCCCGGTATCCGACGAGACCATCCCGGATTCCGGTGGGGGACCGGAGGTACCCAGCCCCAGCAGCAGCCGTCAGGATAGGGTGGCCAGTACGGCCATCAGAGAGAGCCCCAGCCGCAGCAGCAGCCCCCAGTATACCCATCACAGCAACAGCAGAAGTCGTTCTATGGTCCTCATCCCTATCAGTAGGGACAGTCTTGGAGGCGTGAGCAGCCTTACCAGCAGCAGCAGCAACAGCATCACCCATACCCCTCTCAGCAGCAGCAGCACCAGTTCCAACAGCCTCATTACCAGAGAGGCTACCCGTCGGGTTCCCATGGACCACCTTACGAGAGCCCCGCCTTGGATGACATAGCCCGCCTCCTCACGGATCAGCAAGCTACCTTTCGATAGGAGATGGACGAGTTCCGCCAGGAGATGCGGGATATCGTGAGAGGGAAGGCTGCCATCCCTGCCCAGATCGAGCCGAACCCCAACAACCTGAAGAGGAAATCTGAGCAGGTAGCTTACACTGAGTATGCCACTCCTAGTGCTACATTTGATGATATGTCTGCAGACCTTTTTGATACTGATTTTGTCGCACTTAGGAGCGGTAGGATGCCAGCAGGCGGTGCCTCGTCTGAGCGACACCACGAGGACACACCCAGAGCGCCTGACGAGGAGGAGGAGAGCGGGACTGAGGCCGCTGGAGATGATGACGGTGGTACTGATGCCACCAAGGATGCTGACTCCACAGGAGGTACTGAGGCCGCCATTTCACCGGTTCGAGGAGGTGGTACTGAGGCCACCCACGATGCCGAGCCAGAGCACGGTACTGAGGCCGCGAGTTCTCCAGTTGATCCAGCCGATGGTGGTGCTGAGGCCACCCGTGTTCATTTAGAGAGATCTGTTGTTTTTCCTACTTCTGATGTATCTCGGAACTTTGTTGTGAATAAAGGAAAAGGTTTGGTTTTTTCTGGTCCCACTGTGGTGCGTGATGTATGTGTGGATCCGACCGTCGAGCCATCTAGACCTTTTCCTATTCCTTCATCTGAGAAGGACCCAGTGATCCCCTTCCCTAGAGCCCTTCAGATGGGGAAGAGGAAGGAAAAAGAAAATCCAAAAAAAAGAGAGCAGGAGGAGTTCAACCAGTAGATGATAGAAAGATTTCACATACAGCTGACTCTTCAGGAGGCTTTACAGCACATCCCCCTTCTTCAGCGTTCACTGCGAGACAGGACCACAATCAGGAGGAAGAGGAGGAACCACCACTCAGAGATCCATGTGCTGACGAAAGCCACGTGTTTCGCTATCCAGAACCGTCTGCCGGCCAAGAGGCCAGATTCAGAGGCCCCGTATGTCAGATGCCATATTAGAGAGCAGAGGTTCGACCGTACTCTACTAGATAGCGGATCGTCGATCAACCTACTTCCGGCAGCCCTTCTCGATCGCTTTGAGTTGGGCACTCTTAGACAGAGCAGGACAGTTCTTCAGTTTGCGGATAGATCTATCAAGAGGACGAAGGGGTTATTGTGAGACGTTGTCGTCACGATTCAGGGCCTGCAATTCCCCGTGGACTTCGTAGTGTTGGACATGGAGACCCCTAAGTTGGTGACCGATACCCCCATCATTCTAGGTCGCCCGTTCTTGGCCACAGCCAAGGCAGTGACCGATGATAGCGGGAAGGTATACTTTCACGTCGAGGGCGAAAGTGTACAAATAGAGACGGTCGAGGACAATAGAGCCAGAGAGAGAGCATGCTCAGAGACGACTTCAGACACAGAGCAGCTAACAGATGCAGGGCTAGACATCCACCAGGACTGTGACTTTGTGATCACAAATGATGAGGCAGTTTGGGCAGACCCATCAGCACAGGCCATCCTCTCATTTTCAGACACCGCTGATGCAGAGATGACAACAGAGGAGAGCTTAGAGAGCACATTCCTGGTCCAGGATACTTCTGAGGCAGAAGAGCTGGTTCTCTACCGCGACACTGATTTTTGCGATGATGGTGGTGTTGATGCCACCTTGGATGACACAGATCCCTCGAAGTCAGAGTCTGATTGGGCAGACTGTGAGGATTACATGCCAGACCTGATTTCCACTGAGCCTGCAGATAGAGAGGAGGTAGATGCCGAGCAGAGCAGAGACAGTCCAGCAGGGAAGCCTTCTCAAGTTCTTGAGATTGACAGAGAGTTTCAGCTCTCCCATGCAGATTTGGCAGCGTTCACGCAGACTTTTCAGAGGCCAGATCCACCAACACCCAGTTGTCCAGAACTGAAGCCTCTTCCTACTTAGTTGAAGTATAGATTCCTTGCGGTTGAGTCTGAGATGTACCCAGTCATTATCTCCGCTGATTTGACTGGAGAGCAAGAATCCCGTCTGATGGGGGTTCTTGAAAAAAACCGCAAGGCGATTGGATGGAGCGTAGCAGATCTCCAGGGGATCAGTCCGGCTCTGTGCTCTTACCACATCTATCTCGAGGACGAGGCAAAGCCGTCGCGTGAGTTCCAGCGACGGTTGAACCCGAATCTGAGGGAGGTTGTCATGATGGAAATTTCGAAGTGGTGGAGCGTCGATTTTATCTATCCCATCTCCGACTCCAAGTGGGTCAGCCCTTTGCATTTGGTGCCCAAGAAGACGCGCATCACTACAGTGGTCAGTGAGTCTGGAGAGGAGATTGCTACACGGGTACTGACGACCGCCCGAATGACAGAGGTAAAGGTGTAAAGAAAATGTAGGTCGTTGCGACCTCAATCACTCGGGCTGAGTCAATTAAGAAAATGAACCACAGATGAAGATAAATCAATAAAATACAGAGAAGTGGTCCTGCTATAAGATTTACCTGGTATAGCTCCCAGGGTCGAACACAAGGAGCACAGATTGGCTAAATAGCCTACGATGTAGTCAAATTGAACTAAAACACAGAGAACATATTTTTGTGGTTTTTTAATGATTTTTTAAATGATGAGAAAATTAAAGAAGGTAAATACAAGGGAACTTCAACAATTTATTACACACACCAAAAATGATGCAAAAATTCCAGAAAATTGATTTTTAGGTTTTTTAAGTTTTTTACTGTTTTTGGTGAATTTTTGGAATTTTTCTAATGGGTAAATTATTTATTAAAAATCAAACAATGCGAAAAACAAAGGGGACTGTCCAGCAAGGCTTAAGACCCAAAAATAAAATACTCTTGGATCTCAAAAAGCCCTAAAGGTACTTTTCCTATAATCTAGAAAGAATAAGGAAAATTTAGGCACCCTAATTATTGTTTTTGGATTTTTAATTTATTTATTATAATTTTTATGGGTTTTTAGGGGTTTTTCAATTTTTAAGGTTTGTAGGTGATGAAAAATAGCCAAAATTGGCTAGAAAATCAAACAACAAGTAAACTACAGTATCTAATTTTTTTAGAATTTTTGGGAGTGATTTTATATTTTTTTGGTATTTTTAAAGTCAAACAGTGGCAAAAATATGTGTTTTTGAATTTTTAAAAAATAATAAATGAAATCAAAAATGTCCTCAAAAATCATAGAAATTCCTACACCATGGCAGGAGCCATGTGTCAAAATCTCATTGGATTTGGAGGTCGTTTGATATTTTATTCAAAAATAAAGGTGGGGCACTGTGCACAGGGACCTATGTGCAAATACCCAAAAGTTCTGGGGTCCTGGTGCAAAATACCCAAGAAGTCACGTGCCAAGCACGTGCCTGGGGCACTCAAGGACCTAAATGTAATAAAAATAAGTTCCAAGGACCTATTGATAACTCGTATCAAAAGTCCAGGGGCTTATATGCAAATATCCCAAAATAAAACGCACATGCGCATAATCAATGCTCACAGGGGTATAATTGCAATTTCACAAAAAGATTTATTCAATGAATAACATCCAGAACTACAAGGGGTTTTATGCAAATATCCCAAAGTAACACGTGACGACGCACGTGGTTCACTACTGGCAGGGGTATAAATGCAAATAAAATAAATAGCAGGGTCCCACATGCAAATTATCCCAAAACTAAACAACTGACTCGACAACTTACAGGACTAAAAATGAAACTACAAACTACGAGGGGGGCCTACGATATTTACCCCTTTATTAGCCGACGGTCGGATGTGCGCCACGTGGTGATCGAACGGTCTGGATGTGCAGGCGCTACTCCTCTCTTCGTCCCTTCGGCTCGATCGACGGTGGGGAGAGGCCCACGTGGAGGATCTGACGTCTGAAACGCTGGCACCTCTCTCCTTTGCTATCAATGGTCCAGATGCGCTCCTCGGATGGATCGACGGCTGATGCTCCTCGAAGAATGGATGGACGCGATCAGAACTGGAGCGAGGGCTTCATCGGACGGCTCTGGAAGATGGAGGAAGAACTGATGGCCGGCGAACTTCGCCGGCCTCGTGCGTGGACTCCGGTCCTCCTCAGCTGCTGCGATTGATCGGAGAAGCTCCGCTGCACTGTCCCGCAGCTGATGATGATGGCCGATGGCCCAGCCGAACCCTAGAGGGGCTCCGGCGAGGCCTGGCGGCGCGAAGCTCTGGTCTTGAATGGACTGGAGGCTCAGACACCTCCTTTGGACCTGCAAAGTGGACAAGAAGCTTCGCGGGTCGAGGGCAAAATGCCTCGACCCAAGGAAACGGGGTGAAGGTGAACGGTGCGGTGGGGCGAAAGAGCTCCGGCGAGGCGGAGACGGTGGAGCTCGACTCCCAGATCCTGTGCGATCTGGGTTGAGTGAAAGGGCGTAGAAGGTGCGTGAGGGATTGGCGGAGGTGATGGTCGGGTCGGAGGATCGAAATGTTACGCGAAATGGCCGGAATCGGAGAAATGCGTCGATGGGTCGATTTGGGCGAAATCGGAAATTGGAAGAAATTAGAAGGAGCTAAGGTTACCTGGTGGCTGCAGTAGACTGTGCTGGAGCTGTTCTTGCTCCTGGTCGTAGCTTCGAAGGGCGTCAAGGCCTGAAGCTCGATGCTCAACGCCGGCGGCGGAGCAAGGACGGCGAAACACGCCGGATCGATGGTTTCGCTTCCTCACCTCACTGCAACAAGGGCAGACGCTTGCTGTCACTCTCGCGAAGCCTATGGAGGTCACTGGGAAGGAGGAGAAGGGCCAAAGATGCGGCGCGGAGGCGGCGGAGATGAGAATATATAAGGTGACAGGGGCGTTTAGGGTTGAGGCTCGACGGCGATGGAAAGCGTGGATTTGATGGCGGAAGATCCGGCGAGGGAGAGGGATGAACGGCGAAGAATCCGAGCACGGGGGTTGAGTGGGTGACAGCCTGGAGACGCGTGGATAAATCGGCGAAGGAGGCGCGGCACGCATCTTCCAGAAAAGGAAGGAGTCCGCGGGGGAGTTGACCGGGGTCAACATTCCCCCGTGGACCAATCAGGAGCGGCCACGTGTGCTCGATTTTTGTTTATTTATTTTAGGGCAGAAATAGGCCGAATTAAAGAAAACTCAAAACATGAAATATTTTTCTTTTATTTTTTTCTATTTTTTGGTGATTTTTAATTAATTTTTGGAAATAAAAATAGGGTAGCTATATATATAGGTATATGTACACTACATGGATTTTTATTTTTGATTTTTTATTTGTTATTTTTATGTATTTTTATGCTCATTTTGTATTTTATTTATTTACACCATAAAATATGGAATAAAAGAATATTTTTATTTTATTTTAATTATTTATATATAAGGGTGAAATAAATAGATATATACATTTATATACATGGTATTTATACAATGTATTTTTGTATTTTAATTTTGTAATTTTTATTTGATTTTTGTTTTGTTTCTTTTTATTTATTTTATTTACAAAATATAACATAGAATATTTACAAAAAGTTTAGAAAATAATTGAATCTATTTACAAGGTTAAATAAATACAATGGTGTGGTTTGTGTACATGGTGAAGGAAGGGTATTTTTGATCTTTTTGCTTTTCATCTTTTTATTTTGTTTTTTTTAATAATTTCTAAATATACACAATATGGACAAACATATTTTTGGGTGAGGAAAATATATTTTTACAGAAGTATATACACATGTGAGCCCTATCTCCCTCTACTTTGGCTTTTATGCGGTCAGGCCCATGCTGAGCCCTCCCTTGGGTTAGGTTGCTCAATATTTATTCTAAATATTTCCCTCTTTTTCTTTTTGCTCTTTATTCTTTTATTTTGTGCACAAAAACATGCTAATTATAGGTTTTTACACAATGCATGCTTTTGGTAATTATTTGTATTTACACATATCTACATGTATTTGCAAAGGTTTTTGTAGCTAAAATAGAAGAATAAAGAGTGATGAATGGGTATTCATCACCCCCCTATGCTTAACTTTGCTAGTCCCTTAGCAAACACTTATTTGAAAAAGAAGTGAAAAAGAAAGAAAAAGAAAAAGAAAAAGAGGATGTGCATGGATCAAGGTTGACTTATTAAATTTTCCTTCATTAAATTGAAATATGGAGCTTGATCAGATCTTTGGATTATTAATGTGTCGGAACCTTATTTGGACTTAAGCTCAAAACTCAACAGCCTCCAAGTTCCACCAATCTATGGGCAAGACTCCTCAATAAACCAGATCAGAACAAGTCTACATACACAAACTCTAATGACCATGAATCTTTTCCTTGCGGTGTAGGTGATATGTGGCTCCCCACCTCAGAAGTAACAAAGAAACAACCTCCCTCAACCTGGTAACTCTAATGCCTCAGTCTAGCAACTCTTTCCTCGAGAAGCGGGGTATTCCCTTCTAAGTTCAAGTGCAACCGGCTCAAGAAGAGGGGGTAGAAGTATAGAGTTTTGGAAGCTTAGCCAGTGTAGCTAAGTCTCCCGCTGCAAGCTTCATGAGATGTAACATGGATACCATAAGCTTTTGCTTTATACTCCGGTGGGGTTATTAAATTTTCAATCCGACCCACCATTTTTTTTGGAGTTCTTTTTGCATTTTTTTTTTCAAGACTTCTGTACACATATCTACATGGTGCAGCATATATAAGAAATTTCCCCTTGAGCCAGTAGACTATCCCTCTTTTGAAGCTTTATTGCAACCCACAGCTTCTGTCTTTAGCTTTCAACACCACTAGACCAAGTTGAGGTGCACTTCCTTCACTATAAGAAGAAGAGAGGTTCCGCCTAGAAGTACTACCCTCATATGCTACCCAAGCCCAAGGAAACTGCCTCCTCACCACTTCATCCGTGGAGAGCCATGTGTAAAGTGCAGGTGCAAGTTAAGCCATTGTCTCTGAGAGTCATGCGTGTGTTGTTAAGTGCTCTACTTAGGCTCATCAAGATGACATATGCTCATAGCCTAGTGGACTCAAAGAATTAAGTCCTTATGGACCTGAAAAGCCTTAACCCTAAGTCCTATAAGGTTCCTCTTGAAGTTAAGTGGATTAAGATCTTATTCAAGCTCCATTTCTCAATTTAATTTCAGGCTTAGTTTAAATGTCAACTCTCATCCAGGAAAAACTATATACATATATGTACACAAGATGCTATTTACAAATATTTTACAATCATGCAAAAATTTTTGAAAAATGTTTTGAAATCATGAATGATGCATGAGGTGCAAGTTTTGCAAAATTTACACATATTTACACAAGATTTTTTTGCAAACTTTTGATTTTCAAAACATTTTGGAAAAATTTTTGTACTATATACATAATTTTGATACAAAATATTTACACAAGCTTTACACAAAAGATTTTTGAAATCATTTTTACAAAAATACTTTGTACACTAGCTATGTATGTGCAAGAATAAAAGAGGTTTATGTTCATGAAAAATTTTTAATTTTTGTGATTTTTAGCCATTTTATTTATTAACACACTCACACAAAGTACGAGTTATGGCTAAAGTATATATGAAATATATACACACCCCCCTATACTTAGCTCGAGCGATGTCCTCAGAGTGATCAAGAGCGATGAAGAAGACATAACTCGTGCTTATAAAAGGGAAGTGAAAAGGAATGTCTAAGTACAGGAACGAATAAATGAATAGAATGAGAGGAACTCGGTGGTCTCCCCCTATACTTAGGATTAACTAATCCTAAGTATAGAAAGCTGTACATGAAGGGAAAGCCGAGTGAAGAATATACAGACTCTGCCCCCCCTATACTTAGGGTAAAATATCCTAAGTATAGGCAGCAAAAACAAGAGCAGAAAGAATGAAAAGAATACTCGCAGGTCCGACATCCCCCCTATACTTAGGGTAAAGTACACCCTAAGTATAGCATAATCATAAGATGAGAGACGGGATGTGGGACTAAAGAATAGAATGATATGGACAACTGGATCTATACAGGCGGAGGAACAGTGAAAATCAGGCGTGAGATGTAAAAGATGTGAGTCAAAAGACTACATCTCACGCAAAATGAATAGCGGCAATAATAACGTCCCGCGGCTCATGATCTAGAAATGGTTTGAGCCGCTGGCCGTTCACTCGGAAGGTACTCTCAGAAGATAACTCAGATATATCAATGCTACCGTTATCGTGTACCTTTCTGACCAAATAGGGTCCTTTCCATTTGCTCTGTAGCTTCCCTGGAAATAATCTAAGCCTTGCATCAAACAGCCATACTTTCTGTCCAATCTCAAAATGCTTGTGGCTGATATGAGAATCATGCCACTCTTTGACTTTCTCCTTATAATGTAGGTTGTTTGAGAAAGCTGCATCTCTAAGCTCTTCCAAGGCGGCTAACTCTGCCCTCCTTTGGTTTCCTATACCATCTGGATCCATAAGAATATCTGTGACTGCCCAAAGTGACTTGTGCCTCAGCTCGACAGGTAGATGGCATGGCTTGCCGTAAACGAGACGAAAGGGAGATGTGCCCAATGGAGTCTTGAAAGACGTCCGATATGCCCATAAGACCGAGTCCAAAAGCTGTGACCAATTCTTTCGGTCAGGGCGGACGACTTTCTGCAAAATATTCTTGATCTCCCTATTCGACACTTCAGCTAGACCATTTGTCTGTGGATGGTATGGTGTAGCAACACGATGGTCTATGCCGAACTCGGTAGCAAGTGCCTTCACCTGGTCGTTGATGAAGTGAGACCCCCCATCAGAAA